>JAADWC010000103.1:0-21812 GCA_023336095.1 Pythium pectinolyticum | reverse complement strand
TATATTACTTTCAACACCCCTTCACCCCTCAACCCTAAACCCTAACGTGCTCAGTACACTTCGACCATGCCCAGGGTTGATCCGCCGGTTGCTCCGCTTTCGCGGAGCTCCCTTCGGCTTAACCCTGGGTAGCCAAGCGAGCATTGTATCAACCCTAGTCCTCGGCCTTCGGCCTGCGGAGCCGAGCGGGAGTTTGTCAACCTTAGTCCTCGGCGTTCTCCTACCGAGCCAAAACACGCTTCTCCTGTGACATTTTATGCTACTTACTGATTTAAAGGGTCTTTGTTCGATACCCAAAATGTCTTTGGTGAAAACCTTTCATCACGTTTGACGGCAACGGTCAAAAACGCCAACAACTTGTTGGCACACCAACACAAATTGGCACCAACAACGATTATTTTCTAAACCCCAACAGAAAAATGCTCTCGCGTATCTTGGGCAATGCACGCGATACGTGGCTGCGTCGCAACATGCCGACGCAGCTGCGTGCGCGCGACTCGCGATTAGCGTTCACCGAGATCATGGGCGAAGAAAGCCTCAAGGGCCAGGGCCACATGCTACCCACGGGCCCGATCCTCGAACTCATGGACGTGCTGGCCGGTTCCATCGCCGCGTACGTATCACGGTCGCCCATCGCGACCATCTCGTTCGATCGCGTGGATCTCATCAAACCCGTGTACCATGGCGATCTCGTGCGCATCGAAGGTGAGGTCATCTCCACGGGCAGCTCGTCCATGGCGATCCAGATCTGCGGCTTCCGCCACGACCTGCAGACCAACAAGTACCAGCACACGCACAGCGGCATCGTCACCATGGTCGCGATCGATCGCTTTGGCCGCTCGCGTAAGGGGCTTCCGCAACTGTTTGACGAGTCGCGGGCCGACCACTGTCTCCAGAGCCGCGAGACCGCCAAGCAGCGGCTCAATCTGGCGGCGCGCTGGCGTAAAGAGCAAGACGACGTGGACAAGCTGACGCGTGGTATTGACCGCTCGGAGATCCAGGTCGTGGAGGGCAAAGACAAGTTCGTGGCGATCCGCGATACTGAGATTGAGCTGCGCAAGTGGATCTTACCCAAGAACCTCAACATCAACAACACCATGTTTGGCGGCGACATTCTCACGTGGATGGTACGCTAGAATAGCTCCTCACAATAGTGTTCTGAAGAAAGACGAATCTGACACGTGCACATGAATAGGACAAGGCAGCAGTGTATTGTGCGCGCAACTTTACGAAGAACGAGCGCATGGTCACGATCGCCATGAACCGCGTGCTGTTCAAGCTGCCGATCTTGGCGACTGATGTAGTGACGCTGCGAGCGCGGATCTGCAACGTGCGGTACGTTTTCTTTGCGCTTCTATTGATTGTTGGAGCTGATTAGGACGGAGAGCTCACATGTGAGTCTGTTGTATGCAGTCGCTACCGCCTGGAGGTTGAGGTGGAAGTGTTTGTGACGCCAGTGGGCGACGCGACGACCCGCAAGTCACACACTGGGTACGTTGAAATCCTATACAAAAAGATTCCTCAACCACCCGTTTCTGACTGATTCGTTCTCTAAATGGGCAGCTACTTTACGGTGCTGAATGTGGATGTCGGCGGCCACTTGAAGGAGATTGACAGCGGTCTCAAGATCGACGAGACAGACCAAGAGATGATGAAGATGCACCTCAAGGCGCAAAAGCGGTGGGAGTTTGAAGAGGAAGACAACAACTTGCTGCGATTAAAGCCACTGGATCTGTCGCTCCAGAACGGTTCGATCTTCGCCAATGGTAACAGCAGCAGCCCGATGAACGCCAAGCACATGGCATCGTTCCTGCGTAGCTCCCAAGATTAATACCGTAGAGAAATGAGATAGACGTTTGCTTTGGCCAATAGAGAAAACGATGAAGAGCTGATTAGATGTCGAGCAGGGGGACCCTCGCCTGCTTCAGGAAACGTCCACGACGTTTGAGTATTATTTATGAGAGGCAATCCAGATCAGACTCAGGATGCTCAATATCTGATTAAACCTAATGTGCATAGGTTAGATAGCATTGCGGCTGACTTCAAAATGGCGACGACATCGCTGAGCGCGAAGGAGCAGGTACGGCGTGTTTCCGTACCGATTAGAGGCGTCAATACTCATCGAACAAATATGGGCGTGCAGGTCTGCATCGTTGACAAGAACAACAATGTGGTGGGCCAGTCGGATCGTGCAGTCATGGTAATCTACACAACAAATTCACTGAGGATGTGGTGACGGTATCCAAGGCAGTTGATTGATGGAGTTCATCCCTGATCTCTAGCGACACTTCAAGCTGCCCCACCGCGCAACGTACATTGTGATCAAGAAGTCCAGGTTTGTCTGGGGTTTTGCTTCTGTGGGTAGGAAAACAATCGACTGAACTCACGTGATCATGGTTAAATACAGTGGCAAGTTTCTGGTCCAGCGGCGCACGATGATCGAGGACTACTGCCCGGGTTTCCTGGATCCCATGGCGGGTGGTGTCGTGCAGTTTGGCGAGTCCATGGAGGAGAATTGTGAGAGAGAGGCGCTTGAAGAAATGGGTGTACACGGCGTGCCGTTCCGGTTCATCAAGACATTCCACTACTGCGACGAGCGCACGGATGTGTGGGGTGCGATTTTTGACTGCACGTACGACGGACCACTCGTCCTTCAAGAAGAGGAAGTCGACGAGGTGCTGGAGATGACAAGTGATGAGATTCTCACGCGGCGCAGCGAGTTCACGCCCGATGGTATCCACGCCATGGAGCTCTACCTCCATAGCACGCATGACCAGTGTCAGTAATGAATGGCACTGTAGTGAGGGAGATCGCAAATCAATAAACCTAGCAGTTTGGATTTGATTTCGAAATTTCTGTGTTTTTGGGTGTTTGTGGTGTTGGCGGGAGGAGACGATGCATCGCATCCGCTCACAAACGGGGAATGCGGATGGCAGATCGCCATGCTCGCGATGGCGCCAGTGGCGCTGGAGCCATGAGCGGCGGCGCGTCGCTCTACCAATGGTCACAAATAAACAACAGTGATCCTACGCATGCACCGCCGCCACGCTCGGGCCACGCGATGACGCTCATTACTGCCACCGATAGCGTGCTCGTGTTTGGCGGCTCGAATGGCGAAGAGTTTTTCGATGATTTCCACGTATTAGAGCCAACACAGTACGCCGCCGTGGATCCCAAACGCACGCCAGCGCGAACAAGAAGCGGTAGAGCGACCATTCCACCGTCTCAGCCGCAGAGCGCCACGCCGACGCCCACGAACGGCGCCGACCATCTGCCGTCATCATCGCCATTGTCGCTCGTGTGGAAAAAACTGGTCGTGTCGCGCGCGCCGTCCACCAGTTTGTACAACGACCCGTCGTTTCTCGCGAGTAGCTTTGCAAGCTCCAGCGCCGACAGCAGCGACAGTCCACGCGGCGACTTTTTGGATCAGCACTTGGGCGGCGGCCGCGATTACCACACGATGCACTACGTCGCCAGCGCTACCGATGGGGATGAAAAGCGGAGTGGCTTCCGCGTGCTCGTGCTGGGCAACACGGTCGTGTCCATTCCGGACCATGCGAATGGCAGAGGTGGCAGCGGCGATGGCGACGATGGCGGCAGCCAGGTGGTCTACACGTACGACCAGGAGGACATGCGACTGGACGAAGTGCGCATCAAGCAGCCGCTGCTGGAGGCGCAGTGGGTGCCACGCAAGATCAAGAGCATGTACAAACCGCACGCGCGCAACGGCCACTGCAGTGCGGTACGTGGACGACAGTTGTTGGTTATGTGTGTGTGTGTGTGTTTTCTTATATTCACGTGTGTTTTCGTGTTTGTAGCTCTTTGGCGAGCAGCTCTTTTGCTTTGGCGGCAAGAACGCGACGCTCACGGCGTTTTACGACGACTTTTTCTACTTTGACGTGGCGCTCCACCAGTGGTGCGCACCGCCCACGACGGGAAGCGCACCGTCGGCCCGTGCATTTGCCTCCATGGCCGTGAGCTCGTCGACCGAGCAGCTCTTTGTATACGGCGGCAACGACGACAAGCAGCAGTTTGGCGGCATGTACATGTTTGACATCCGCCACAGTCGCTGGGACAAAGTGGCGGCGCGCGGCGACAAGCCAGCCACGCGCATCAACCACACGCTCACGTTTGTGGCGCCGCACCATCTCGTCGTGTTTGGCGGTCGCCAGCGCACGTCGCGTCGCAATGACGTGTTCCAGTACAATCTCCAGACACGCGCGTGGTCGAAACTCGGTCCAAAAGTGTCGTCGACAGCGGAAGGCGACGCATCATCGCAGTGTGGCGATGGCAGCAACAGTAGCAGCAGCAGCAGCAGTCAGTGGCGGCCAATACACAGTCAAAGTCAATGGACAGCTAACGCCACAGCGACGACGCAGCTCGTGGGAATTGGAGGAGGAGCTAGAGGAGGAGGAGCTGGTGGCCATGCGGTGAGAAAGGCGGCCCCGAAAGGACGAACAGCGCACAGCACCGTGCTGTACCAGCAGCGAGAGTCTCCTGCGACCAGAGACGGCAGCAGCGACCGCCAGCAGCTCATTGTGTTTGGCGGCTACGCTGGCTCCCACACGTGGCTCAACGACGTCCACGTTCTGGAGCTGCTGGATGCCAACAAGACGACGACCGCAAACAAAGAGGAGGAGAAAGAGGAGGAGGAGAAAGAGGAGCGGGCACCAGTGGCGTTTGTTCGGTACACGGCTCAAGTGTTTTCTACGACGTCCTCCACTGCGTCCTCTACAGAGATCACGACGACGACGCGTGGTCCGTCCCCTGCGTCAAATGCCAGTCGCAGTAGCAGTAGTAGCAGTAGCCACTCTCACGCCCACTCGTACACACGGCCGTCGTCATCATCCCGGTCGTCAGTCGAGTCAGTTCTCGCTGATATCACCAACATCACCCCACCGGCTACTACTGCCGCCACCACCACCACGACTACTACTAGTAGTAGTACCGCTACCACGGCAAGGTTAAGTGCAAGCTCAGCCACAACAACAACAGCAGCAGCAGCGACAAGTGCGACGTCCACTGGCGGCTACACACCCGCTGCCGTGGCTGCAAGACGGCGACGCCTGGCGGAATTGGAGTCGGCACGTGCAGAGCGAACGCCGCTTTCCCAGAAACAAAAGAAACGCAAACGCACGGGCAGTGGTGAAGGAACAACCACGGCAAGCCAGAGCCAAAGTCAAAGCCACAGTCAGAGCCAGAGCCACAGTCAGAGCCGCAGCCAGAGCCACAGCCAGAGAGACAATGACCGGGAAAACGAGTGCGTCGCTCTCGTCGCTGGCAAGACGCTGCCACTGCCGCCGTCGTCGTCGTCATCCCCATCGTGCCGTGACGACACGGTTTGTTCCAGTCTTTCGTCCGACTCGCAGGCCATCGGCATCCAAACCACGATGATCCAAGTGCTGCAGCACCAGCAGCGCATCGAACAAAACCTCACGCGACTCCACTCGGCCGTTTTGGCAACAAAAGACCCAGGCGGCTCACGGCAACACGACGCACTGGCCGCGCACCAAGTGTTTCTACTCAAGCAGAACGAACAGCTCGAGTCGAAACTGGACGCGATGACGCGACGCCTAGAGACCGAGCAGAGCAAAGTGCAGACGCTAGAAGACGACAAGCGCGTGCTCCAGAGCCAAGTGCGCACGGCCGAGACCGAGATCTACATGTACAAGAAGACCGTGGACGAGCTGGTGCCGCGGCTGAGTGCCCAAGTGCTCAGTGCCGTGGACAAGGCGACGCGTGCGCAGTCCAACTGCACGCAGCTCGTGGAAGCCAAGATCTCTGCGATCCACGACGTGCTCGAGGAGATCCGCCACGCGTCCGGAGAGCGCACGGAGACGGACGAGTCGCCCCAGAAACGAGACAGGTATGTTTTTTGGCTTGATATGGCTCTAATAGGAAGAACGCACAGGAGGGAGTGTGCGGAAAGACCCACGGCGCCTCTCTTTCTGTGCGGACTGTTTATGTGCAACTTCCAATATCAAACCCACACGCACACCAAAGGCTGTGTGGACCCATCTACTGATGACTTTGGCGGCGTAGAATTCCCGCCAAGGACAGATACGGATGGCACACTACACCACACTCTAGTAGTACTACTACAGTACCTAGTAGGTTCTCTGACTGACTGACGGACGTTTTGTGTTTGTGTTTGTTTCTAGCATCTTCGCAGACGATTGTTCTCCGTCGCAGCCACGTGCACCGACGGTTTTGTATCCGCAGAGCGTCGTGCGCGATCTGGAACACAAACTCCACGACGCTGTGCAGCAAAACCACGCGCTCCATGAGCGGATCACACGGCTGGAAGACCGACTGCGCAAGGCGGAGGGCAATGCGCAGCGGATACAGGAGCTCTCCATGGCGTGGCTGCGCAACCAGCACTCACAGGACGACGACGATGGCGAGGAGAGCAAGGAGGCCGCGGCGGTTGGGTGCTAAGTACAGTACTACGTAGTACTAGTAGTTATTATAATACAAAAATGAAGGCTGTACACGCAGAAGTATTCATTTGGTCGTACTAGAGGATGGCTGGCGGCGGCCCACGAACGAGTCCATGCCGCGGACTGTGCCACTGGCACGAGCCAGCCAGTCGTGGATCGGCATGGGCAGCAGCCGCTGCAGTGGCACTGTCCACTCCAGGATGGCACCTTGGACGCCTGGATGGCACGACACGACCTGGTGTTCGCCACGCACCATGGCCGTGTGGATACGAGCGACGGCCTGGTTTTGTGTGAGGATGGGCGCGAGATGGCGCTGGAGATCGAAAAAGCCGCGGTCGGAGTCGAAAATGCCCGTAAACATACCAGTGTCCACGCCCAGTGGACACACAAGCAGCGTGCGGATCTGGTCGGAGAGTCCGTCGCGAAGTAGCTCGAGTCGTACTAGTAAAAATGGAAACTGGTGAGAGAGATAGGAAGAGAGATAGAGACTGGTGGTATCTAACACGTACGGCAGTTGTGGAAGGAGACGACGGCGGCCTTGGCGGCGCAATAGTCGGCGAGTTTACAGCCAAACATCAGACCAAACTGATCATCATAGAGAAAGAGAGAGAGAGAATCAAAACCGTCCATCAGTCAGTGATTTACCCCCACGACTAAACGTTGATGAAAGTTGTACACACGCACCAGAGACGAGACCGAGACGATCAGTGCGCCGCCGCTGCTCTTCTTCATGGATGGCAGCGCGTGCTTGACCAGATAGAAATGCGCAAACACGTTGACGCCAAACACGCGCTGCAGCTGCGAGGGCGTGAGCTCACTGATGTCGCACCCGTTCACGATGCCGGCGTTGTTGACTAGCACACCGATGTGGCGCGGCGCCACAGAAGCCACGACTTGCGCGATACACTTTTCCACGGCACTGTACCAAACCAAAAATACCAAAGATCAATCAGTTGGTTGATCAGGTCCATCAATCAAAAACTATGTCTGCTTTCCGCCTACGCATCATCCGAGACATCGCAATGGAATGTGAGCACTGAAGATGTCGACGTTGGCGACAACTCCGCACGCTTTTCCTCCATCAGCTGCGTCTTCGTGTCGTTGAGTCCGTCGTCGTTCACGTCCAGCAGCACTAGCGTCACGTCCTGAGCTGTGCGCCAGATGCGCTGCGCGAGGCCACGGCCGATGCCGCTGGCGCCGCCCGTGATCACGACGACTTTGTGGTCGAGCGCGAACGGCCGCAACCACAGCCAGCGTGTGGCACGCGGTAGGATCACTAGCATGAACAGCGCCAGCGCGGTGAGAAGCCACGTCGTCGTCATGGTCAAAGTCAAAGTGACGAAGTAGTTTTGGATCGATCCGACTGCGTTCGGAGCACTTTCGTTCGTGGAGAATGGCGCTGTGGGTTACAAAAAGCAGATACCATTCTATTGAATCAGTAGATGAATTATAGCAGTGAATTAGCAAAATATACTGAAATAAACACTCTTTGGTTTGAACTCAGGAAAAAAAATCAGATACAATGTAATTCGTAGTAAATCACATGACGTGAGAATGACAGGGCGACACCATGCACTACCAGTAAGCACTTCTGGAATGATGGAGTACTGTCAGTAGTCTCCGCGCACTCTCTCTCTATTGTTGCTTTTCGTGCGTTCTGCCTGCAAATGTGTCCATGCCATGGACGCCACCGCCGAGAAACACGACGCGATCGTACCACGACACTGGCAGAAGCCGTGCCACACTGGGGAGCCATGGCACCACAATCGCTCGCCAGCCGCCATAACACGAAACCACCAATTGCTCCCCAGCGGTCATGGCCTGGTAGATGCGCTGCGCAGCGTCCCGTTCCGAGGAGGCTGGCAGAAGAAGCCGCGAGAGCCAGGCCGTCCAGTCCGAGCCTTGCATGATTCCTTCAAACATGCCCGTGTCGACGGCATTCGGACACACGAGCAGCGTGTGGATATGGTCATAACCATCGCGCCATAACTCCAGCCGCACTGTGCAAAGTAAAAGACACCATCAATCAGTCCGGCGACGATCACTGGTTTGGAATCAAACTCCAGAGATTGTGGCACTTACAACAGTCGTGGAACGCCGAGACAGCGGCCTTGCTGGCACAATAATCCGCCAGATTGGCACCGCTGATCAATCCCATCTGCCATCCAGAGATATATCAAACTTCAACGTCAGGCACCTGGACTGGCATCGGGTAGCCAGCTGATTGATGGATCGCCCAGCAGGCGTGTTTGCGTCTCTACACTGTTGATAGACTTACCACCGATGCCACAGAAACGACAAGTGCGCCGTCTTTGCTCGACGACTGCTTCAACAGTGGCAGGATCGCCTGGATCATCCAGATCTGGCCCAGCGTGTTCACCTCCAACGTCCGGCGGATCTGTGCAGACGAAAGCGCATCGATGCTGCGTCCATTCACGATGCCTGTATCCGGATAGAGTGGTTGATGGTCAGTACGCTCAGTACGCTCAGTACGCTCTAGATCAATCGCAGGCTGATTGATCAAACCTGAAGTGAACGTACCAGCGTTATTCACCAGCACACTGATCTTCTTTGGCGCGACAGCGAGGGAGATCTCGGTCACACACGCTTGCACCTCACTACAAATCCCACGAGCAGAGCACGCCATACAGTCAGTCTTCTTCACTGGAATCCCCCCCCCCCGTGAAAGAGCCAGAGACACAGCGGTCGTGAAATCACTTGCAGTCTCCAGTCATCCGGTCGCACCATGTGGAACTGTGGAGCTGTGGAGCTCCACAGCATCACTATGATGACCGGATAACCATTATGCAATGGATACTCATAACGAGCGCCCGAGAAGCTCAAGGCTGTGTGATTCCCCAGCTCCACGTCTTTCCTGAAACGTCCAGACTTTTTGCTCACCGTTCATTCGACACATCACACTTGAAGATGAGCACTTTCGAGTCAGACTGCTCAGCGCCAAGTGCAGTGGGTCGCTCTGCTGGATCTTCCCGCTCGAGTTCACGTTTCGTGCGAGCCAGTGCTTCCGTATCCACATCGAGCAGCACGACTATCGCGCCCTTCGCCGAGCCGTACACTCTCTCGGCTAGTCGCTTGCCGATGCCGCTCGCGCCGCCCGTGATCACCACGACGCGACCATCAAGGTTGAACCGCGCACGCGTTTTCGTCCACGCCACGTACACAAAGAACAGCGGCACCACTACACACAGCACCACGGCTGCTGCGGTCTTGACATGAGGCACTGCGTTATCTGCATCTGCTTCTCCATTCCCACTCGTCGCCCACATGCTGCTGATGATGGGGTTCAGTTTGTCCTCCCGAGAGTGATGGTGCTGGCCATCAACTCATCCAATAGTTCCCCGCGTAAAATGATATGGATGATATGTGATTAGAGGGGATCGCCTTTCCCCAACCCTTCATCATCCTCCTCGAAATTGACGTCACTCAATGATAGAATTGATAAATTAATATATCATATTAAGCAAATTATACACAATTATGAGTATTGAAACCTCGTAGAAAGCGATACCGCACATAAATGTTGTATGTACTTATATCAGATAACAAAGTGTTGCAGAAGCCCCTCGTGTTGGAAGAGTCGCATCACTGACCACAAGGCAAGTGGTGTGACCAGCTGCTGACCACAGCAGCGAGCGAGTCTGGCAGCACCTGGCGGATGCGCATGCGGCATGCCACCCAGCGACGTGTTTCATGTCAGGCTGACAGCTCAGCTGCAGGAAGACCCTGCCCCCATTCTCCCCGTTGTCCTGTGCGGTTGTACTGCACTGTTGCCATGGCACTTGTGGCACTCCAGCGTCGCCCAGCAGCTGGCAGCAGCGAATGCGAGAGTGAGTGAGAGAGAGAGAGAGAGAGTGATGCGCTGAAACGCGAGAAGAATACTGTAACAAAAGCCGACGAAAGGCAGTTGTCACGGACAGTTGCGCCAGCCAGCCAGCCAGCAAGCCAGACTGGCAATATTGGCAGCCACACAGCCCTCGTTCTCTCCTGCTGCTGTGTGCGCGACACACGACACGCCACTGCCAACTGAGGACTCCTCCGTGTGAGCTTTTTCCCACCGAGGCTCCTCGCGCATCGCACGACCCCACACACGACTCAGACGACTCAGACGGAAAGGGTTCACGATCGGACGTTCGCCCAATCGCCATCGACACGAGACAAGCGATTCAACAAGTCAGCTCCTCCTACTCACTACAGACTCACACACTCACCCAGTACTCACTGACGACCTAGTCATTCATCAATCGTCGGTCCAGCACACACACACACACACACACACACAGCAATCCCAGTCTACAGAACAACAGAGCCACCATGGTCGTGGGCTCATCAGCATACTATCTCGATGGCGGCAACACACAGGAGATGATGCTGCCAGCGGGCGCAGCCGCACACAACAAGTGCCGGTACAAGACGGGCAAGTGCACGAACCCGCGCTCTAGTAAGCGCAATGGCCAGGCGCACATGCTCTGTCTCCACCACCGAGACAAGGCCAACAAGATCCAGCGCAAGTTTGATCGCCAGAAGCGCCAGAGTGCGCGTATGACCAAGTCGTCGTCGTCGTCGTCATCCTCCCCCACAAGCCACAACCGCAGCTCTGCCGGGTCCCGGTCGTCTATGATGATGGCGGGGGGAGCTGCGTCCGCGTTTGCGCACTCGATGGCCACGTCCACACCAGCGGGGCCGTCGTCGTCGTTCACGGGGCTGCTGCACCAGGAGGTCGACATTTATTCCGACTCGGACTCCAGTCGCTTCTCGACCGACAGTGAGTCCAGTGTCGCGTCGCAACTCGACCAAGTCTGGCGGGATATGCCCAGTCTGTCGCCGCTTGCCGCGCTGGGCGTACCGTCCCCTATTGGCCTCCACTCCCACAATGACCTGCCGTCTCCCGTCTCCACACGCGGCTGCGTGAGCTCTTCGAGCCATGGGCAGCTCTCCCACGACGAGATCGACTTTTTGTACGCGGCCATGCTCGAGTAGTCAGTCCAGACCCCGGTATATATTCAACAACATCCATACACACACAAGTGGTAGCCGCGTGAGGAGGCAGCTCAGTGCAAGTGCTGCGGAGCACCCTCCATCGCGCCCACCCACCAACACCACCAACTAAACAAAACAGTATAACAGCAATTTTCCATCTTCTTCATAATAACGTATTTTTGCCCCTAATATTCTCATTTACGACGATGTACTAGTAGTAGTATTTTATTTTTGCGCATGATCCTCGAAAGGTCGTGACGTTTTCGCCAGAGGCAGAAGGGCGGCTTGCCCACACGGCTCGTCCCCCATCAATGACCAGACACCACGCTGGATCTCGGTCTCTGCATCTCCTCTTCCTCCTCCTCCTTCTCCGTCCTCTCCTCCGGCCTCCTCCCTCCTCCATACAGCAACAGCACTATCCCCTCCACCACTCAGTACGACGCATCCACGGAGAAGATAGCAGACCACCCGGCCGTCAACGTGGTTGAGGTCGGCTCGTGGATGATGGCCATCGAGCCGCCTCCTCTGCTTCTGCCGCAGCATCAACCTCAGCATCAGCATCAGTCCTCCCAGGGTCCGTCCGCTCAACCATCACTCCCCAGCGGAGTGATGCTGACCGCTACCTCTCCGCTCACACCACGCACGGCGTCCATGGCGACCATGTTGCGCAGTGCGCCACCACTGACGACTGCGCGACTGGCGACGGAGCTGTCGCCCAACCACCTCAAGCTGCTCTATCTCATCAGTTTGTACGCCGTGGCCGCCAATTCCACCAAGCAAAACGAGCGGTGGATCCGCCAAGTGCCGCTGCTCGTGCTCATGTTTGAAGGAATCGTGCGGGGCGTGCTAGGATTTGATTACGCGCCAGCGTCCATGCCGCTGTCGTTCAAGGGCAACACACTGAGGCGATGGATCAACGTGTCCCGCGAAGGCAAAGCCGCACTGGACGATCTCTGGGAGCTCCAGCTCGTGAACGGCATCAAATTATCCAGTGACGACTTCCAGCCCATCACCGGTTACCAAGTCTCGGCCAAGGGACTGCAAGTGGTCCAGCGGATCGCCTCCACACTGCGCACGCAGGTGGATTCGTTCATTTTCCCACCACCGTCGTTTGAGAAAAAGCTCATGCAAGTGACGTACGACGGCCGCAAGTTTCTACTCAAAGCCGGCGCATTTGCCAAGAAAAGTGCGATCACGGAAAGCGAGGACGTGAGCTACGTATCCAGTCCGTTTCTTCCGCAGTGCCTGCGGTCCAAGGGCTACTACCGCGTCGAGACACGCAGCAACAAGCACCGTGCGCGCGAGTGCGCCGTGGGCTCTACGACCATCAGTAAAGTCAACTCGGAGGCCGTGACGCTGGGCGACGTGTACGCTCTCGTGGGCGAGTGGGTGCCGTTTGGCTCGAACCAGATTGTTGCATTAAACGAACGCATGGGCGCACTGGACCGGTGCCAAGGCGGCATTCTCACGAGCTTTGTGGACCGCGAGCCCACGGATGCACAGTTCCACGTGCCCGTGGGCCAGACGCAAGTCAAGATTCTAGATTTTGATTTCGTGCGGTTTATCAATTTTGAAGCGGAAAGCCATTTCCCCGAGACCTCGGGCATCGTGCAAGTGGAACACTTCGGTATGCACTTGAACTGTGACGGGTCGCTGATCTACGGCATCAAAGTGGAGGCGATCTTGGACCGCATGGAGCACGACATTTGTATCGACCACTTGGCAAGGCTGCTTGTAGACGTCCACCAGGACTCGAGTATGCTGGTCAACGACTTGCTCTCGCGGTACCAGCTCAGTTTGCTCAATATGCTCTATCTGGGCGACTCGTTCCAGCGCAACAAGTACAATTGTATCATCGCCACGAGTATCACTCCGAAGCTGCCCGCCGCCGAGTATCTGACCAATGCCACACTGGCGAATGAACTGGCGCAGGTGCTGGGCGACATCTACGCGTGCTACGATCTGAGTCCGCAGGATCTGCTGATCGTCGGAAAGGCCGGGTGTCTCGTGTGTGGACCACACGTGTTTCGATTCGAAAGCGTACTCACCAAGTATGTCGGGTTGGTGTGTCGTGACATTTTCATTAAAAACTTTTTCGCGCGTACGTTTGTGCTAGACGCGACACTCAAGGAGATCCGTCAGTTGATCCACGTCGTGCATCGCGAGCCGGCCGTGGCGTTAGACGTGCGCGAGAAGCTAGCTGTGGCGTCCAAAGACACGATCTTATTAGCCGAGACACTGGAGTATCTACTGGACTCTCTGGAAGGGCTACAGCTCACGTGTGTGTGCAGCAGTGGCTCGTACTTGAGTGGCCAGAGCGACGCCGACGTGGAAGCTACGCTCATGGAGGTGCTGGCGCTGCAGCAACTCAAGACGCAGACCATTCTGCGGTGCCACGACTCGATCAAGCTCATGGAGAACACGATGCTGCAGCTCGAGCAGCTCCAGATGATCGCCGAGTCAACGGCGACAAACCAACTGGAGATTGCGTGCCAGCGCGTCCACTTGAACACGCGCGAGTTGATCTTGGCGTCGTCGCATCAGCAAAGCACCAAGCTCACACTGGAGGCATTGCAGTACATTGTGAGTGGCCTGTTTGTGTTTGACGTGATCGACCGGCTCACGGGCGCCACGTTCCACGTGCATCTCCCGCAGTGGTCGATCGACTGGCTGGTAGAGCCGCTGCTTTCGCATCCGCTGCTTTGGTGGACAGTCAACATGGCTGTCTACGCCGTGAGTCTGTACTGTGTGCGCGTGGTCTCGACCCGCATCAACCGCCAGCCACTGGGCTGGTGCTCTGTTAAAACCGAATTGAACTGCCGACTGGATCTACGCGCACTGGAGAAGCTGCTGCGGCGCCGCACAGTACGCAACGTGGTCTCGAGCCACGTGTGCGCGACGTCGGGATCGCTGGCGCAGCGCTTTCGCAGTGTGCAGTGGGACGAACACGTGGGCGACGTGGCGCTGAGTGTGGAGATTGTGTACGATGAAAAGCACGCGTTTGCGCTGTTTGTGGCACTGCGGTTTGACGCCAAACGCACGGCGATGCTCGAAGAAGAGTGTGTCGCACGGTTCCAGGAGCTGCTCGCTCGCCACGAAGTGCTCGAGGCGGCGACGGCAGTGGCAGCGACGGTAGCGATGGCAGCACCAGCGGCGGAGATGAATATGAAGAAACGGTAACGCAGTGACCAAGAGAGAGAGATGGATATAGTAGTAGTGGGAGAAGAGAAGCGAAGAGAGATACGAGAGCGTCGTATATTATTATAATACAATCAACACAACGACGTACCTTTGGTGCTTCACAACGGCTGTTGCAGCAAGTGTAGCCATCTGACCAGCTCGCATCCACGCTACCATGTATTGATACGATATTCGTTCAATTCACCCTGTTTTGGGTCTCATTGAAAGAACTTGAAGTTTGGCTGGGAGGGTTACACTGTACCCACCGTAACCCCATCTTCGTCATCATCATCTTCACCATCACCGCGTCCACGTCAGGTGCCGTTAGACGGACGGCAGGCACACAGGGAACGCGAAGGCAAAGGCGACGACGACTGTAGAATATGCTGCAGCGCCTAGTGCTGACGGCGCGCGATACGCTGGCGCGACGCCACATGCCAGCGCAAGTGCGTGCGCGCGACACGCGACTCGCGTTCACGGAGATCATGGTACGCGAGCAGCTCTACTACTGTAGCCCTTGCCTTCCTAGTGTCGGAAGATGACTGAACAAAAATCACGCGAATGGAAATTACAGGGCGAAGAGAGTCTCAAGGGCCAGGGCCACATGATGCCCACGGGTCCGATCCTGGAGCTCATGGACGTGCTGGCGGGCGCCATTTCGGCACGGTACGTTGTTGGCTGTTGGGACCGAACAGCTACGTTTGCATTTTCTGTTATGCTGACTGACATGGAATGATTTTAACAGTGCATCGTACTCGCCCGTGGCGACCATTTCGTTTGATCGTGTGGATCTCGTGCGGCCCGTGTTCCACGGCGACTTGGTGCGCATCGAAGGGGAAGTGATCAGCATGGGCAGCTCCTCCATGGCCATCCACGTACGGTAGACCAGTGCATTGTTGGTTTGACTTGAACTGACCCACAGCTGACTAACCACTCTCTACTACTGTACCTACAATGACCACGCGATAGTTGTGCGGCTTTCGCCACGACCTGCAGACCAACAAGTACCAGCACACGCACAGCGGCATTGTGACCATGGTCGCGATCGATCGTTTTGGCCGCTCGCGCAAGGGGCTTCCGCAACTGTTTGACGACGAACGCGCCGACCACTGCGACGCCATGCAGCACACGGCCAAGCAGCGACTGGATCTCGCAGCGCGATGGCGTAAAGAGCAGGCTCAAGTCGACCGTCTGGAGGTCCCCATCAAAGCCAAGGAGCTGAAGCTACTCCATGAAAACAAGACCCAGCTGGTCGGAGTGCGCGATACGGAGCTGGAGCTGCGCAAGTGGTTTTTACCCAAGAACCTCAACATCAACAACACGCTTTTTGGTGGTGATTTGCTCACGTGGATGGTAAGAAAAAACGCCAGAGTAACCCAAGATGCAGGAAGCGGACAGCATACTGACTTTGTGCATACCTTACTTGTAGGACAAGGCCGCGCTGTACTGTGCACGGACGTTCACGAGCAACGAGCGCATGGTCACGATCGCCATGAACCGCGTGCTGTTCAAGCTGCCGATCCTGGCGACCGACGTCGTGACGCTCAAGGCCCGTGTGTGCAACGTGCGGTGCGTAGTGGGTTTTCTACTTCTGTTTCTATGTGCTATATGTGACGATGCGGTTTGTTGCTGCTGGTAGTCGTTTCCGACTGGAAGTCGAAGTTGAAGTATTTGTGACGCCCATGGGCGGCAGCGAGTCCAAGAAATCCCACACAGGGTACTTTACTGTGATGAACATGGACGTGGGCAACCACTTGAAGGAGATCACCAAGGGACTCGCAGTGGATGAAAACGACCAGGAGGCCATGAAAACGCTGCTCAAGGCCCAGAAGCGCTGGCAGTTTGAAGCGGAAGACTCGACGCTCATGCGCTTGGAGCCGCTGGCGCTGTCGCTGGCGAATAGCACGATGGATACGCACGCGGCGATGCACCCAGGCATCCACAAAGTGGTCCACGGCAAATCTACGAAGGCTGGAAAGACGAGAGACTAGATGTATTCACGCCGAGTACACTGTATACGAAGTAAATAGCCGTACGGCATTGAATACAAAGTCAGACAGGAAACATTGATCGGCATCACATTCTCACTTTTCTGTCGATTTCCATTGGTCAATAGCTTCAATAATATTCATTCATACGTACGGTAGCATTTGTACATAGATTATTAGGCAGTAGGTGGCACAGAGTAAGTAACCCGCAGAGTTGATTTCATCTCGCATTAATCTTTCGCCTTTTACTAAAGATTACCGTGGAATCGACTCAACGAATGCGGCTTCACCCAATTTCTGAACCCCCCATGGAGGGGGTCACTCTCCCACTCTCTATCCTTTACACCTACTGTACCTACCTTTGTATCCTGTCTCTCATTCATTCCTACTCAAAGAGATCACACGAGAGCATGCCATTCGCATCCATGGTAGGTGGGGGACTTGTATTGCACGGCCTGGACTGTACGCTATGAAGTTTCACAGTGGGCGAATAGCGAAATACTGTCCGTGACCATACGCCCTCGATGCAGGCTCGACCTAAACCGCTCAAGCCATCCAAGTACTATGTATACTCCACACCAGGAGAACATTACGGCGGCGGATGTCGTGGTTGTCTCGCAGCGAATCTTGCACTGCACTGTACAGGTGCAGCATATACTAGTATGCATGTACCGGTACCGGTACATATTATACAGTGAAAGGAACTCCAAGTCGAAGATCCAAAGCCCTTGCCAGAAGCCGCAAAAAGGATCCTGTATCGGCTATGCACGTTATGTTGGGACTCTGATCGCGTAAGCTCATCATTTGAAATGTGAGCGATTACACTGTTTACCTATCCCTAATCATGCCATCTAAGCATTCTGTCTGAGATATAGTATGAATATATCCACAAATACAACTACGAAAGGTCTTGCCGTATATTTGTGTCACAAACTGTGACCACGTGTCCCTCCGGAGTCCGAATGACCTCTTCGTGAGCAAAAAGGGGCCAGATGACTGGACCACTCACTCATCCACGCGTGAACTTTGATCTTCCCATCCTCATTTCAGTTCAACCACCATGGCCACCATGCATTCCTACCGGTAGAGTACAGTAGAAAAACTCTGTGGGCTTCCAGCGCTTTCGCTGCTACCCCCGCTCATTTCGTTAGTCTACCATTCCGCAATTTGCGGCCGACTCCATCAACCTCCTGGTCTACAGTAGTCAATGGCGCCGTCGTCGCTGGATAAAATGAAAGAGATCGTCGACGGCTACGCGCAGCTGCAGACGCCGCGTGCGTCCGCTGCCGCTGTTGGTGCTGACGCTGCGGCTGAAGCGATCGACGATGATCCATGGAAACACGACCTCCGCAATCCGCTGGACCGTGCGAATTGGCTCTCGCAGCTCACGCTGTGGTGGATCAATCCAGCGATCCGCCGTGGATACAAGAAGACACTGGAACAGGACGATGTCTGGGAGCTGCCCGCTTCCGACAAGTCTGAAGTATTGCAGCATACATTCGACAGGTACTTTGCGGAAGACGTACAGCGCCACGCCGCGAGTGCTGCCTCCAAAGACGCGGGCTCCACCAAACCCACGTCGATCCACCGTGCGATGTGGCACTCCACCAAGAGCACCATGGGACTCGCCATCGTTCTCCACGTCGTGAGCGCCGTGGCCACGCTGCTGCAGCCGCTGCTCATCAAGGCCATGCTCCAGTACCTCAAGGGACAAGCCAACTTTTTCGGCATCGAGTCCGGTTACGGACTAGCAGCGCTGCTCACGTGTGCCGCGATCGTCGGCGTCACGGCGCTCGACTATGGCATGTACCTCACCACGCGGTCCGGTGTGAACGCGCGCATGATCGTGATCAACGGCGTGTACCAAAAAGTGCTCAAACTCACGTCCACGGCGCGCATGGCCATGAACAGCGGCGACATCATCACACTCGCCGGCGTCGACAGCGAGCGGCTCTTTGAGGCCTACGCGATCGGTCTCTGGGCCGTCGTCTCGCCGTTCATGGTACTTTCCGTATGCATTCTCATCGCCATCGACATGGGCGTGCTCGTGGGACTCGCGGCGGCCGTGTCGTGTGCGGCGATCTTGTTTTACGCGATCACAAATTCGCGCCAGATCGGTAAAATGCGACGTGCGATTCTCCAAGTCGCCGGCGAGCGCGTCAAAGTGACCAATGAAGTGCTCCAGGGCATCCGCGTGATCAAAATGTACGCGTGGGAGGCGTCGATCGCCGAGCGAGTGGCTGAGATCCGCGACCGCGAGATCGTGTTGATCCGCAAGTACGACTATCTGCGCGTCAACAACATGGTCGTGCTCACACTGGCGCAGACGTTCATGACGGCGGCGTGCTTTCTCGTGTACGTGTACCAGGGCAACACACTGGATGTGCCCACGGCGTTCCAGTTGCTGGCGTTTGCGAACGCGTGTCGCATGCCGTTTGGTATTTTTTCCAATGCCGTGGTGTTTGTGTCCGAGGCGATTGCGTCCGTGGAACGCATTTCCAAGTTTATGGCGGCCGACGAGATCCACGAGAGCCAGCAGCAGCAGCAGCATGCGCCGCTTCTGGACGGGGAGCCCATCATTGATATCCAGGACGGCGAGTTCTCGTGGGCGACCACTACTACTACTACAGCTACAGCTACAACCACCACCACTGAAGCTACTGACAACGCTGTTGTTGCTGGTCAGCGGTCCGAGCTCCGCCATATCAATTTCCGCGTGTTGCCCGGCTCGCTCACGATCATCGTGGGCGCTGTGGGCAGTGGCAAGTCGAGCCTCATCAGTGCGCTGCTGGGCGAGATGGAGCAGCTGCGTGGCACTCGCTCGGTGCGTGGCGCCGTCGCGTACGCCAGCCAGCAGGCGTGGATCCAGCACAACACGGTGCGTGAAAACATTCTGTTTGGCACGCCGTACGACCGAGCGTTCTACGACAGTGTGGTCCAGGCGTGCCAGCTCACACGCGACTTTGAGATCCTGGAGAATGGCGACGCCACGGAGATCGGCGAGCGTGGCATCAACCTGAGTGGCGGCCAGAAGGCCCGCGTGAGTCTCGCGCGTGTCATGTACAGACGTGAAGCTGATCTGGTGGTGCTGGACGATCCACTGAGTGCACTGGACGTCCACGTCGCGAATGCCGTGTTTTTCGAGTGTGTGAAGGGACTAGTGGCGTCCAAGACACGGCTATTGGTGTTGAATGCGCACTACCACTTGCTGCGCCACGCCGATCGTATCGTCGTGCTGTCGGAGGGAGAGATCGTGGGCGACGGCACGTACGACCAAGTGCGCGCCAAGTTTGCGTTCCTGGAAGACCAGGCCCATGAGAAGGCGCTGCACACGGACGACGATGGGGGTGAGCACACTAGCGCGCTGCTGGTCGATGAGGTCCTTATGGCGGAAGACGAAGAGCAGCAACAGCAACAGCGTGAGCATCTAAACGACGCGCTGCGCTACACAGACGTGGCCGACTCGATCAACTACTCGGAGACGCCCGAAGCGATGGAGCGCGTGAGTGTGTCCAGTGTGCTGTCGCGTGCCTCACGCGTCTCACATCGTAGCAGCCGCCGGATCAAATCCCACGTCGTCGATGAACTAGACGCCACCACCAAGACCAAGCCTGATGGGGAGGAAAAGCAAAAGGCGATGATGCTGGAGGAAGACCGCGCCGTGGGCTCCATCACGTGGCGCACGTACGCCGCGTTCCTCGAGAGCTGCGGCCACAACGGCGTGTTTCTTCTCATCACGATCTTCATTCTCTTTGCACTGGGCCAGGGCGGCATGCTCGGTGCCGACTATTTCGTGACCTACTGGTCCAACGGCTCTCTCAACCAGTTCAGCCAGGAGACGCTCTTGTGGATGTACGTGGGCATCGTGGCAC
This sequence comes from Pythium pectinolyticum, assembly GCA_023336095.1. Taxonomy (NCBI): domain Eukaryota; phylum Oomycota; class Peronosporomycetes; order Pythiales; family Pythiaceae; genus Pythium; species Pythium pectinolyticum. Next base: position 1,334 of record JAADWC010000103.1, on the reverse strand, counting down.
TGGCGACGCTGCTGGGCATCATCCGCGCCGTGTTTTTCACCGAGATTTGTATCCGCGCGTCCAAAGTGCTCCACGCGCGGTATTTTACCAAGGTTTTGTATGCGCCGATCAACACGTTTTTCGACATCACGCCCGTGGGCCGCGTGCTCAACCGGTTCTCGCGCGACTTGGACATGATCGACAACCCGCTGCCGTACTACGCACTAGGACTCATGACGTTCTTCATGCTCACGCTGTCCATCTTTGTCGTGTGCGCGATCACGACGCCCACGACGCTGATCCTATATGCGCCGCTACTGCTGCTGTGCTTCCAGATGCAAAAGTACTTTTTAGCGTCGTCGCGTGAACTCAAGCGACTGGACGGCGTCACGCGGTCGCCGTTTTTGAATCTGGTCGCCGAGACCATCAACGGCATTGAAAGTATCCGCTCGTTCCGCATGACGGCGCAGTTTTCCCAGAAATGCCGCGACTTGTTGGACTACAATTCCAAGTTTTTCTTCATGTTCCAGGCGTCGTCCAAGTGGTTCGCCATGCGACTGGACTGGATGGTCACGAGTATTGTGGCGGTTGTGTCGTTCACGTGTGTGGCGTCGCGCGATTCCATTGGATCTGCGAGTGCCGGCATCGCGCTCACGTACGCTGTGCAGCTCACGATGCAGTTCCAGCGGCTCATGACGCTGGCGAGTATGACGGAGAACTTTATGACGTCGTACGAGCGACTCGCGCATTACGGCACGCTGGACCAAGAAGGAGACACGCGCCAAGGAGCGATCGCTACGTCTCCGCCTTCCCCGTCCTGGCCCGTGAACGGAACGATCCAATTTGAAAATGTGTATCTGCGGTACCGCGACGGACTGGACTTTGTGCTGCGCGGCGTGAGTTTCAGTGTGCGTGATGGCGAAAAGATCGGCGTGTGCGGCCGCACGGGCTCGGGCAAATCCACGCTCATGAACGCGCTGTTCCGCACGATCGAGACTTCGCAGGGTGGTGTGATCCGCATCGACGGCGTCGACATTGCGAGCGTCACGCTCCAGCAGCTGCGGTCGAAACTGACCATCATTCCGCAGGACCCCGTGCTGTTCAGCGGCTCCTTGCGGGACAACTTGGACCCGTTTGCCGAAAAACAAGACGATGAGCTGTTTGCGGCGCTGCGTAAAGTGCATTTGATCGACGACGTCGGCCGCTGGGGCCATGGACTCGCGTACCAAGTGGCCGAGAAGGGCGAGAACCTGTCGGTGGGCCAGCGCCAGCTCATTTGTATCGCGCGTGCGCTGCTGCGCGAGTCGCGGATCATCGTATTGGACGAGGCGACGGCGAATGTGGACCAGGAGCTG
>JAADWC010000102.1:0-22021 GCA_023336095.1 Pythium pectinolyticum | reverse complement strand
ATAGGAGTTGCTCGTCTGAGTTCCTATTTATTAAGGGTGAGTCTCACGGATTTAGTACTAAATAAGATCTAATCCTGTTAAAAAGCGCCTAATCTGACTGATTTACTAATAAATTGGACAGAATCGTTGATTTCGGCAATAGATATGAAGCCACTTCATCTCTCAGCTGAGCCGAGATTCCTGTCGAAAAGCTTCACCATGCTTTGGCTCGGAATTCAAACCAGAAAGAAAATCAATAAAATCAGCCGTGTGACATGGCACCTGGATTTTTTGAAGCCAGCAACACAGTTCATTGGATTCGGGATACTAATCCCCTTTTCAGAAGTACAATGAGGGACAGAGCCAGGTGGCTGATTTTTCCACAACAAGGTATGTTGCTGTCTCAGGAACGGGTGTGAACAGTCACTTCAAGGCGATTGCTGGCGTGGCACAATGGGCCGAAAAAAATTCAACTTGAATGGCATCTGCTGCGAAGATTGGCTCCCGCCCTGCAATGGATACTCGCAGGAAGTTCACTACTACATGGTACTCCTAGGATTAGCTCAAGCTAGTTACCGTGTCTTTAGTGAAAACGCAGGCAGAACACAGGTTATAGGTTATGGGAGATGGATTCTGTTACAGTATCAAGATGAGGGAGAAAACTGAAAAGCTACCTCTCGGACGATGTATGCAAACAGCTACGAATGAACTGCTTACTTCATGGCGTTGTGGCGGCCGAGAAGAGCGCCCGCGATCAGGAAGAGCACCGCCGAGAGCACGTTGAGCACGAATGCGCCGCTGAGGCTCACGTCGTCCTTCTTGTTGAGCGGGTGCGACTGCGCAAGCCAGAGCACGAACGTGAGCAAGTTCGACACAAATGCGAACGAGATGAGCACCTTGAACGCAGCGTTGAAGCTGGACTTGTTCTTGCAGCACGTCACGCCAAGCACGACACCGATGAACGCGAGCACACCAGACGACGCGGCAAGCGACGCAAACACAAGCGTGGCCGAGCCGAGGCCCGAGCACGACTTCTTGAGGAAGAGGTCAAACTGCTTGTAGTCCATGCCGGCGTTCAACGCCAGCGCGCTCGAGTACGCCTGACTCGCGAGCTCACCCATTCCCTTGGCGGTGTTGTAGCCATCGCACACGCTGAAGCTGGAGAAGTTCTTGGCAAACTCCTCATCCATCGTGGACACATCGTATTCGCTGGACGTGTGGAAGAAGTAGCAGTGGTCAAACGAGAGCGTGGAGTTGGCGTTGGTTCCGTTCGTGAGCTGAACATCCGTGCAGTAACCCCACACACCGGCGGCGAAGTCGGCGCTCGACACCTTGTTAGTGAGCGACGAGTTCACGACATCGCTGGTCGACCACAGAGGCAGAATGAAGGAGATGACGTTGAGCACGACCGCGACGGCGAGGATGACAATCGAGACGAGACCGGCACCTGAGCAGCCCATGGTTTTTTTCCTGTTTCGATCTTGTGAGCTTGGTTGATGGAAAAAAGACGAATGCCTTTGGTTTGGTTGGAAGCTTTGAGTTTCACTTTGGCTCGAAGCGCCAGCAAAATCAAATTTAACCTAATTTTTGAGGTGAAATCAGGCTGTACCCAATGAAATCTCTCGATACCCTCTCAGAAGTGATGGTCTGCGGCTCATCCCTGTGGAGAATTTCTGTCCAATTCTGGCGGCACACCAGTGTACCCACGATCTGAAGCCTATCCAGATCCCAGTGTAACTTGAGCTGCATGATTCACCTGTTACTGTACCGACACCAGTACTGTAGTACCGTAACTACTTGGTCATCATCAACTTGCTGTACATTTAGGGGACACCAGCTCGTAGCCGTACAGATGCAACGAGTTTATGCGGGTATTATACCTTTTTGCGAGTCACAATTTGTGTCAATGTGAGATCCATTGTTCCGTTAGGTTCGCTTGAACACTAGGTGCGTGTTCGTGTCCCACTTTTTTGAGATCGGCGCGCGAAAGGACACAACAGTTGCTGAGTCTTTTAGCCCAACGTCGCCAACCTTGTAAGTCTGAAGGAAACCACACACACACCAACTCCGCGGTGACGCGCTGCAGTAAAAAGGCACATCGCGCACCTACAGCTTCGGTACATCCTTTGGTGTGCGTCACGGATCCAAGCAGCCAGTGTCGGCTGAACTCGCGCTCAACCCGCGAACGAAACGGACCCCGTTACGGCGTTCGACCTGTGATTCCCCGAGCGAATCTGCGCCACCAGCGTCCGCTCACAAGGGTCCCGTACTGTGGATTCTTCTCCTACTCCGCTCCAAAGGCTGCAGGGATGTTCATCCTCTCCTGTGGTCGAAGCAGCGTCGGCGCGACCGAGATCGAGTGTGGCAGCGATCATGATCACACGAGGCGGCAATCTTTAAACACCGAGCGTCCCACCGCTCGAGAGCCTGGGACCGAAGACCATCGATCGGCATCCCACGGTGACGTGGGCGACACGGAGCGTGCGCCGTTCCGCCGTCTGGACGCTGCGATGAGCAACTACGACAGCATGGCCACGCGACTGAAGACGGCAAGCCGCACCGATTTCCCATCGCTGTGGTCCGGTTCACCACACGCGGTCGCACGCAAGCAGACACTTGTAATGGCAGCATGCAGGAGTGACTCGGACGAGATTGCGATCCCAGAACTCCACGTCGGCCAGTACCAATTCTTTTGCCCGCCACAAACGTGGTCGCCCGTGTTTGCGTCGCCGGGTGATTTCACGATCCGTGTGGACTCGGTCCAGGAGAAAGGCGGAGAGATTCTCGTGCGACTCGCCGTGGTGTGTTGCTCCGTGCAGGCGATCAAAGACGCGCCGCCGATGACCGGAGTCGCTACAAAGCGCAAGTCGTTTGTCCAGTTTGTCGAGCGCAGCCACAGCGAGTTGGTCAAGTTCTGTGAGACCATGGCTCTCAAGTATCTCGGCCATCGGCTCATGGAAAAGCTACCTCGTTTAGTGACGTCAGTGTTGTCTACGCCACAAAAGCAACTTGACAAGCACGGCGACGATGTCACAAATTTTCTCAGTGGACTGTTGGGTATCACCCAAGTCGGGTACAATCGCCTCGTCACGCTCCAGGAACCGGTCGCCAAGAACCTGTTTGTGCGCGACTTTTTCAATCTGTCGCTGGGCTTTGGCGATCCGGGTATGCTTTCCACGAGCTCGTGCGACGCGCGACTGGAGCGCCGCACACAGAGCCACATGTCGGTGCCCAGCGCGTGGTTTGGCGTGATGGACAGTGCACAATCCAAATCGTTCTCGCATCGGCACCCCGATGAGTCGCCACGTCTTAGTGTACCATTGCGATCGTACTCGAGCCGCTTAAGTGACAGTGGATTCGAGTTCAAAGTGTCTCATACTCGGGCTTCCACGCCCACGGCGACAAGTGCTGGTGGTTTGATCAGTGGTGCGTCTCCCGCATTGGCTAGGGGCCACCAACCAGCGTGTATTCGTTTTGTGAAACCGAGTCGCTGGCACCATCTCGAGTCAGCTCTAACGGACGGAGCATTCACGATCGAGATCACGGGTATCGTGATCGCGGACGGCAAAGCTACCTACACGATCTGTGTGCTCTACTACGCGCGTGGTAAACTGGAAATGTCCACAGTAGAACGCCGCTTCTCCGAATTTGACGCCATGGTCAACCGCATCGAACGGAAGCTTCGGGCGCTTCCATTGCGCAACCATTTCCCTACAAAGACAGTGTTTCGGTACCTCTCTGTACCGTACTTGGAGCGACGAGCGGCGTACTTGCAGCGCTTTCTCGAAAAGCTCCTCCAAATGCGCTTTTTGGGCGTCCTCGACCAAGAAATCTCCATGGTCGCCGAGCCCAATGTGCGCAAATTCCTGCAGCTACCGAGCGTCGAGTGGAGCGTCACGCCATGGCGGCTTTGCCTTAGTCCACGCGGCCAGCGCAGCATGGCTCTCACGCGTACTGGGCCACTGAAACGCGATCTTACAGGTTACTCGGACTCTCCATCTGGCGGCGGAGAGTCGTTGTTCTCCTCTACATCCCACTCCAGTGGCGTCGACTTTGGTACCCAGGATATTGGCGATCCACCCACCGCCACGTATTTCGCATTCAACAATCGCAGGACCGGCTCCATGTAGGATCATATATACGTACCATCCAGTTCACGCTTCTAGATCTGCAGTATTGTGTGTTCGTTCACCAAAGTGTAGCCATATCTTTGATATTCTGTGACGTGTGTCGGTTTTTTACGCAAATTGCGTAAAAAGGTTCGTAAAAACCAAGAGCTTCATGCTGAAAGCACGACACCATCACCAAAACAAGACGATGGAACCGGCTGAAGCCCAAGAGCTCGAGCGGCTCTCGCAGCGTGTGTGCGAGAGCGTGGTCGCCTACGTCGGCGCCCAGCTTGATGGTTAGTACGATGACTATTGCTACGACGTACCGTGCAAAAAAATGATTCTATATCCGTGGTTTCAGGCTCGATGGAGAGCATGAAAGTGCTCGAACAAATCGTCGAGACGATCGACCGCAAGTACGTGACGATGCAGAAGGAGCTGAAAAGCGTTGGCAAGTTGTCCAAGATTATCAAAGCGAAAGGTGCGTGCGTATTCTATTATAGCGACCGTGATCATCGTGTGCATTGTCAGAGTACTCGACCTAACGAATTTGCCGTGTCAACCGCCAGCTCGCCAGATGGATGAGAAAATGCAGTGTATCGACGACATTGACGAAGAGCTCACCGAGCTTGAAGACATGGTCGATCAGTTGGAGCTCTACACAGCATCATTACGTGCGTCTATCACTTGCTCGCTGCCACTGTCGCCGTAGTCACCATCGTCTTACGGGTTGTGTCTTGTTGGCTTGCAGAAACCAAGTTCTACGAAGTCAGCTAAAAATCGTGTGTATGAGCCATAGCTAAAGCATCTCTGGCTTCTCGCTGTGCCTCCCACAATCGTTTCCTTTATTTAAGCGTGATGAAACTAGCCCCATGGAGAAGCTCCTCCTCCGCTTGTCAATTGTGTGAGGGCTGAGCGTTGTCGCACCTTGTTTTGATTACATGGGAGGCTACTCTCTGGGTTATGGTTATGGTTATGGTTATGGCTAAGGTTATGATTATGGGCATGAGTATGGTTACGGGTTACACTGGTTCAAAAGAAACGGAAGAAGAAAAGAACGAGAGCGGAATCTTTTTTTAGAACCTGCTCTGCATGGCGGAACGTTTTTCTTCCATGGCTTCTCGACGGCGATCTGGGCGCCGCCAGTGGATGGCGGTTCGGTCGATTGACTCTTCTTGCCCCAAAAAGAGTCTTTGACCACATCCTGCACACCGCCGTTTGCCGCTGTAATCGCTCAAAGACAAATTATCCAAGCAAGCCATCTTCATCATGCAGAACATGAAATGTGTCGTCGTCGGGTGAGTGCTAAAGAGCTATATGTGTCGCAACAAGCGCCTTCTGACAGCATGCGTGGTCATCGTGTGAATTGTAGTGATGGTGCCGTGGGTAAGACGTGTGTGCTCATCTCGTACACGACCAACACGTTTCCGGGCGAGTACATCCCGACGGTGTTTGACAACTACAGCGCGAATGTGATGGTCGATTCCAAGCCAATCAACCTTGGATTGTGGGATACCGCCGGCCAGGAAGACTACGACCGTCTGCGCCCGCTGAGTTACCCGCAGACCGATGTGTTCCTCATCTGTTTCTCCGTTGTCAGGTATGTTTGCAACGACCTCCAGGTGCTACCATTTGTGATCTATGCGATGCTAACACTTTCTCTCCCAGCCGTGCTTCTTTTGAGAACGTGCGCTCCAAGTGGTTGCCCGAGATCCGGCATCACGCGCCTGGTGTGCCATTCATTCTTGTTGGCACGAAGCTCGATTTGCGTGACGATGACGAGACGCTGGAGAAGCTGCGTGAGAAGAAGATGACGCCCATTACCTCGGAAGAGGTAACGTACTCCATCCTGCTTGAGATAGTGGCCATATCGAGTAGGTTCTCATGGGTTTTTTTTTCATCATTTGCAGGGCGAGTCCTTGAAGAACGAGCTTGGCGCATTCAAGTACCTCGAGTGCTCTGCACTGACTCAGAAGGGACTGAAGCAAGTCTTTGACGAGGCCATTCGCTGTGTACTGTCCACGAATGCCGCGAGCAAGAGCAACATGAAGCAGTCGCGATTCAAGTGCAGCATTCTCTAATAGCCACGGTCACAACCGTTTCCGACAATCTTATTCCTGGGGTGCACCCGATTGCGAGGGGAACCCATTGGCCTACGTCTAGCTCCGTAATTTAATAAACCACACAATCACCACGACGCCTATTCTGGTAAATATTCACATCCCATCGACTACTAACGTCAATACCGATATCTATACGAATCCGAATCTCAAACACGCACGTGAACGAACGGTATCATGGCGGAGAGCTCAACCTGGGCGTCATGGCTCATGAACCTCACGTACGCCGGCAGCACGCTCATGGCAGGTGCACTCCTACTTCTCTACATGGGCCAGGACAAGCTGCTGTATTTTCCAACGATCCCTGGAGCTTCCAAGTTCACCAAAGATAACCCTCAAGGTGAGAAGGAAGAGCTGAGTAGAACAACGTCAACAAATCGTACAGAATGACTGATCAGAGAGCGCTTTTGTATGTTGTGCTTGGATAACAAGGCTACCGCCATCCAGGCGAATTCGGTATCAACTATGAAGACCTGATGATCAAGGCCAGCGACGGCGTGCGTGTCCACGCGTGGCTTATGAAACAACCCGATTCCCACGCTCGACCGACGCTCATCTTCTTCCACGGCAACGCCGGCAGTGCGTCTTCATACTCAACGTGGCGTCTGCTTGATCCTTGTTCACCTTCCTAAACAGTCTGCGTGTGCTTACTGTATTAGATATTGGATATCGGCTCCCGAATGCGGTCCACTTGTACCACAAAGCGCTGTGCAACGTGCTGCTTGTCGACTACCGCGGCTTCGGCCACAGTGAAGGTGACCCAAACGAGGCTGGCTTGAAGCTCGATGCTGAGGTACGTCGACTGCGTATGGTAGTAGTGCCCGTACTGATACGCTAATCATTCCATATTGGTTTTGTTTCATTTTTTAGGCCGTTTTGGACGCCATGTTGGAGCGGAAAGACGTCGACAAGACCAAGCTCGTGGTGTTTGGACGATCCCTTGGCGGTGCTGTCGCTGTCTACTTGGCTCAGAAGGCTCCCGAAAAGGTGAGTGTCACTATTGCCCAGTATTGTGGATTCTCTAGCATATATAGTGACGAGTGTGGCTCCTGGGTACTTCATTAGGTCGCTGCAGTGATTCTGGAGAACACGTTCCTCAGTATCGGCGCCATGGTGGATGCGCTCATGCCGTTTCTGAGCTACGTCAAGCCCATCGTGTTGCGTATCGACTGGAACAACGAGCGCGCCATCCCACTTGTACCGCATCCGATCTTATTCATCGCCGGCCAGCAAGATGAGCTCGTGCCACACTCCCACATGAAGAGACTCCACGCTCTCGCCACAAAGAGCCGCAATGCCGTGTGGCTTCCCGTGGCGAACGGTACCCACAACGACACGTGGCTGCGTGGCGGAGACTTGTACTTTGAGAAACTGCGCCAGTTCCTGGACTCGCTGGCATCTTCGGCGGGAGGTAGTGAGACGTGTCCCACGGCGCCATTGCCTCCAAAGGGAGTGTCGCTAGCGGACAGCGTCGCCTCGTTAGAGACCACGACACACGAAGGCGCGATCCCCAACATGCTCCAGCAGCCCATTCTGGGCTCCATCATGAAGAAGGACAAGACCAAGGAGGAGTAAGAGTAGCATTACGGTATTTTTCCTGACCAAGGAGGAGTAAGAGTAGCATTACGGTATTTTTCCTGATGGCTACACTACGAAATACAGTAACCGGTATTGAATTCATCATACCTCATAATCTGTGTTTTACCGGTAGCATACCGGTATCATGCACTTTCTTCGTGTACTCCTTTAGCGTAACTGTAACCTCTGATATTTTTGGGCTGAAAGTGAAAGTGACAGAAAGCGATTGTCGTGTGCGACATGGGACTTCGCGTGATGCTTGAGCGCTCTGCGAGCGCTGTGTTCCACCGCCACAGTGTGCCACCACAATCACCACCATTACCACCAGTACCTTCATCGACGACCGAGTCGATCGTGTCATCAGCGTCAATTTTGACCGGAAATAGCCGTCGCGAGGAGCTTAGCCGGTCGAAGAGCCAGCCCATTGACAGTATAGCACACAGCGCCGCGCACGGCGACCGTGACGGCGAGGACGAGACGCGCGCCTGTCGCATCGCTACTACAGCTGCAATGCCGTCTAGCCAACCAGTTGTAGCTGCTGCAGCTACAATGGGGCGGACAGCTACGTCAACGGGGAACCCACGCAGCAAGACGCCGACGAGCATGGCCGCCAAGTTGCGCACGGCGGCTGCGGCGCGACTCACGCGTCTTGTGGGAGAGAACCCGCCGATGGGCAGTAGTGCACGCGTGGTGCGCAAACAGTACCAGAGCGTCGTCAAGGAACGGGAGAAGGAGTACAGCCACGACGACAAGGAGCTGCTGGATGCCGTGGCGCTGTACGACATTGAGTTCCCCAAGCACGCCACACTCACCACGAATACTAGTACTAGTACTAGTACTACGGAAAACTACCCACTGGGTATCGATCTAGAGACAGACTTTTACGGCAAACACGCGGTCGTGAAACACGTCAAGCGTGGCAGTGTCGCGTATGCGCTCTCCACGAGCGGCGCCAATGTGCTGCAGACGGGCCACGTGGTCGTCGCCGTGAATGGTAAAGATGTATCCACATTCTTATTCCCACACGTGCTCGCAGAGATCAAAGTAGCGAGTGCGCCGCGCGTGATCCGGTTTTTAGATCCACATGTCTTGTCGATCCGCGAGTACAAGCACGACGCGACGTTAGTGAACCGCGACCAGTACGGGTTTGCAAAAGATGACCGATACACACTCAACTACCGCCGACAGCTACGCAAGCGCAAGCTAGCGGTACGGTTTGCGTAGACGTTTCCTTAGGATCGTTGTGGTGATCTGATTTGGTTTGTCTTTGTTTTGGCGTAGAGCTACGAACACGAGCGCCGCTGGGCTGAGTTTGTCCAGCACCAGGGCGGCATGGACACGATCGATCATTTGCTGCATGACGACTCGGCGGATCCGTACACTCGACTGCAGCGAGCCAAAGTGATGGCTGAACTACGGGTATGTCTTATTTATTCTCGTGTTTCCTGAACGGATACTTGTGTATTCACTAACTAAACCCGGCACAAATTTGATGATGCATGTCCTAAAACCAGACACTTGTACTCCAGGGCATCCCAGTGGTGCTTCGTCCTCGCGTGTGGGGGGTTCTCACGGGCGTAACCCCGTACAAGGCCACGTACCCCGCTGGGTACTATGCGCAACTCGTCACTCGCATCGACAGTTCGCCGTCGATTGGCGATATTGAAAAAGATATCCATCGCACGTACCCAGAGCACGTGTTTTTCCAGTCGGACCAAGGACGGCGCGAACTCAAGAACGTGCTGGGCGCGTACTCGCTGCATAACCCGGGTATCGGCTACTGCCAGTCGATGAACTTTATTGCCGGGATGATGGTCTTGTTTATGACCGAAGAAGACGCCTTTTGGCTGTTTTGTTCGATCCTGGAGCGACGGTATTTACCAGCGGAAAACTACACCCAGTCCATGGTGGGCACACAGACCGACCAGCTCGTGTTCAAGCAGCTCGTGGCACAGGAGCTGCCCGTGCTGGCCGAGCGGCTCGAGTTTTGTGGCATCCAGATCCAGCTCATCACGCTGCACTGGTTTCTCTGTGCGTTTGTGTGCACGCTGCCCACCGAGTCGGCGCTGCGTGTGTGGGACTGGTTCTTTCTGGACGGCCAGGAGGTGCTTTTCATCACGGCGATCGGCATCCTCAAGCAGGCCGAGACTCGCATCTTGGCGGCGACGACACACTCGGATTTGCACACGATCGTACGGGAACTGGGCACGGATCTCCACGACGACGACGCGTTTATGGCGTTTCTGTATACGCTGGCTCCACCGGCAGAACTGGAACAGCGGCGGCGGCAATGCCAAGGAGACAAGACGGTGCGTGCCAAGACGTGGACAAGCGGCGATGAATTAGACCAAGAAGACGAGGAGGAGGAGGAAGACGATGAGAGCGACGACTGTGGGAGTAGTGAGAGCAGTAGAAGCAGCAGTGGCAGTAGTAGCGGAAACGGCGACGACGACGCAGAAGACGCAGAAGCCAAGACCAAGACCGTGGCGCCGGCGTTTTCTGAAATGCCGCGCAAACCACCAGCCCACCAACGCAAACAGGCGATGCGCAGTGTCCCCACCAAGCTCCAGGCGCTAGTGCAGCAGTTGATGGCGTCCCAGCGGAAGGAAACCAAGCCATTAAGACGCACGCAGAAACCAAAAGCAAAACCAGCGAGCAGCTACCAGACACAGTTTACACTCGCCAGCATTGACGCACTGCGCGACCGATTCCGGCCGCAATTTGACAAACAGAACACCACAACGGCACCACTATCCTAAATTTTGCAAATCCTAAACAGAAGTATACTGTATTCCCTTAGTGCTGCTTTTCTTTTTCCGGTTCGTCTTGGTCGTCCTGTTCCTCTACGGGCTCCTTGTATGAGCCGGCGATGCGGTCCCAGAACGTAAAGTACTGGCCATAATTGTACACAAAGTCGGTGTGGTGCACAGTGTGGTGCGCGGCGCCATTGAGCCACGCGTTCTTGGAGAAATGGAGCCCGTCGTGGATGCTGATGGTCCAGTAGTTGACAAACACGTAGAGTACGAGGAACACGACGCGGTGGAGCGGGAACAGAAACACGAAAATGTGGTACGGAAGTCCCTGGAGAAAGCCGTCCACGGGGTGGAACGCGTGGCTCGCAAACGGCGTCGCGATGACCCACTTGTGGTGCGGCTTGTGGATGAGAGCGTACACACTACGGTGGTGCAGCCACCGGTGGATCCAGTAGATGAGCATGTCGGTGAAAAACAAGAAAAACACGATGGAAAACACCGTGTAGCCCAGCGAGTAATCGCTCAGGTTGGCATAAAGCTTGGAAAAGCCACGCACTTCGGCGAAAAGCCACGGCACAATGAGCATCATCATCACGGGGATCGACTTACTGGCGTACTGGATCTCGAGCTGCACTTGGTTTTTCAAAAACCGCGGATGGGACTTGAGCTTGTGGTCGAATAAGACATAATACGAGAATGCCGCGCCCGAAAAGTAGAGCGCGTAGCCGCCCAGCAGCGTGAGCGCCGAGAGCGAAAGCAACTGGCGCGCCATGTTGTCGCGCGGCATGGACGCTGGGTACACGCGGTCCAGCAGCGCTGCGTCGCTGAGCTCTAGGATGAGATCCATTCTTGCGGATGCAGTGTGGTTGGTTGCCGTGCGAAAGAGAGAGAGATTGAGACTGGGAAGCGGTCCAGCGAACGAGCCTGAACGAGCGCAAATCTATCACGTTTGGGGGATGGAGATGCGTCGGCTTGAGGACAAAGATGTGGCGGCGCGGGTGGTTTACCGTAAACGGGCACGGCAAATGCGTCATTCTTTTCCCGTGTTGCAATCGTTCGATTTTGGAAATGTGCCTGTTCGATTATTTGTTTCTGGAGGTGTACAGACGAAATTCCCAAATTTCAATGTAGCATACCGTGATTTTCCATGTATTACATTATAGAGGATATTCGACAACGAACAATAATACCTGGCCAAATGGCGCTGGTCATGGGGAATGGAGAGGCCGATGCGGCGACCGTAGCGCCATGTGAGGAGACAATAGCCACCACAGAAGATGGTGAGATCATGGAAGATATTCCAGCGGCTGCAACCATGTCCGATGCTGCCGAGATTCCACTGAAATGGTTTGCGTACGACGCCAACAAGCCTCTCTGTCGTCAGCTTCTCGCCTCCCATGAATTTATGAGCGCGGCGCCCATCCATCCAACCACGGCATTCAACAACTTCACCAAGGGCGTCAAAGTGTCGCCTGATGGTCTGTGTATCCTCACAAACAGCGAAGACCACGTCTTGCGGCTATTTGAGCTGCCCAGCGAACAAGATGCGGTAACTGAACAGGTACGATTTCATCGATTTGATGCTGTGAGTTTCCCCACCACTATGTTCCACTGTGCATGTTACTAAATGCGATTTGCGCTATACCACAGAAATCGCTATTGCAGGCCCAGGAAGGTGGCGCTGTGTACGACTTTGCATGGTACCCGTTCATGAGCTCCCAGAATGAGGCGTCGTGTATCTTTGTCAGCACGAGCCGCGACCACCCGATCCACATGTGGGACGCCTACACGGGCCAACTGCGCGCCACGTACCGTGCGTACGACCACTTGGACGAGATCTCGGCCGCCAACTCGGTCGCATTCAACGCCACGGGCGACAAGATCTTTGCCGGCTACGATCGCATGGTCCGGTTCTTTGACATTTCCCAGCCCGGACGAGAATTCACGGCCCGGCCGCTGTGCAAGACGCGCAAGTCTCGCTACGGCCAGCGTGGCATCATCAGCACACTACACTTTAACCCTGACTACTCGGGTATCTACGCTGCCGGCTCGTACAATGGATCCACGTGCATCTACACCGAAGACACGGGCGAAGAGCTCCTGAGTGTGCGCGACCACGACGGCCGCGGGATCACACAAGTCAAGTTTTCGCCCGATGGCCGCTATTTGTTTACAGCCGCACGGCGTGACAGCAACATCCACTGCTGGGATATCCGGCAGACGACCCAGATCGTGCAGAGCTTTTCGCGGCAGGCGGATACCAACCAACGGATCGAATTTGATGTGCACCACTCGGGAAAGTACTTGATCACGGGCAGTCGTGATGGCCGTGCACTACTGTACGACGTGGCGACGGGTGCGCTGCTCAGTGGCGAAGAGCTCACGTTCAGCGACGCAGTCAATGGCGTCTCGTTCTTCCCCGATGGCACTCGTGGCCGCGTGGCGTTGACGACGGGCCAGAGGCATTACGATCTGCCAGGTGACATGCAAGACGACAACGACGATGACCAAGATACAGTGACAAGAGCCGCCGATAGAAATGCACTGCATGTAGTCGAGTTTGGGAATAGTGAGTCGTAACGTAACATCAAGTAACGTACCACGTAGTAGGACCTGCGTGCGGTCGAAACGGTAAGCTGGGGATAGAGCTATCACTGAACCGAGGGAAAACCTGGAAATTTTGAGCCAAAATGCCGTTGATGATCGCGACAGCGCCTCCATTCGGTTCTGGGCGAGAGCATGGATGGATTTCCATGCCTAACATGGGATTTGTACCATTGGATAGCACTCCAAAAGTTATGTGGGGTCTGGTACAGTTTCTGGAAATGCTCGAATCGAAAAAGCGTGCGGTGTCAAATTCTTAATTTGCGGCTTCTCCTGGCGGGGAGCTCATAGCAGCACCGTATATTGTATGTTGGTCAACTCGACTGGGATGCTGTTATGTCAGTGGTTCGTGTCCGGCAGGGTGGGTTTGAGTCTCATCTCTGTCTATTCGCAGAAGATCCGGATTGGAATAGACTCCCTTAACAAGGCAGCGACCGATTCTGGTAGCCATCGCTGTGTTTTGCTGGCTCCATGGAGTTGAACAATTGATGCAACCATGAAAGTTCAGAATGACGTTCATCTTCCACAACCAATTGTCGTATTTGCATCACAATCACTCTCTTTTTCTATCGAAGGCGATTGATGCCGCCGTAGGCCGCACGTCGCTTGCGTTCTCGTTCGCGAAAGCCGTCGCTGTCGTTTGCGGATGATGATGATGGATCTTTGTCGGACCGCCGTGGCTGTGGCGCTGTTGGCTCCAGGCGTCCGCGCCAGCCCGACTCACTGGGCTTGGGTACAGCGCTACTTCCCTCTCCATCCTCAAAGTCTCCATCGCGCATGGCTCGCTCACGCTCTCGCTCTTCTTGCTCGCGCTGTGCCTGTCGCTTGAGCCGCACTTGCTCCATCCACTCAATCTGCTTCTGCTCCAGAGACTTGCTTTCTTTTTTCTTCTTTTTCTCTTTTTTCTCCTTCTTTTTGCGCTTCTTTTTCTCGTCTTTCGTTTCTTCAGGCGCATCAAACACGTTCTGGCCCTGCGAAATGTCAAAGCCCGTTGCGAGTTCCTTGCCTTCGTACGCATGGCCGGGCAGTCCACGTTGTCCAGGAACCAACTTGTCCTTTTGCTTGTGTTTCTTCTCCTTCTTATTCTTCTTGTTCTTCTTCTTGCTTTTGTGAGGTTCCTCTCCATCGCTGTCTTCCGAATCGCTGCCATCGTCACTGTCGTCTCCATCGCTGCTGCCACTTTCTAGAAGCTGCGCTTCCTTTTCGTTCTCGCGGTCTTGAACCTCCTTAGGTAGTTTGTACTTGAGCACGTGGTCCACACGGATCACACGCTCCAGCAAACGCGCACCGTTCATGTTGTCTACTGCTAGTACCGTGCTGAGCCAGTTATCATACTTGATGAACGCAAAGCCCTTGGACTTGCCCGTCTTGCCGTCGCGCACGAGGTTGATGTCTTCGATCTCGCCAAACTGGCTCATCACGCACAGCACATCGCCCTCTGTGAGCTCAAACGCGAGGCCACCGACGTACACCCATGCGGATTCCTTGTACTTTTGGTGCCATGACCCTTCAAAGCCCACGCCCAGCTCCAGCTCGCGCTCATTGATGCGCTGGATCTCGGCGATCACGTTCATGTTGCTCCGTTCGCTTGCCTTTTGTTTTTGCGTTTTCGACCAAACAGTACGTAACAGAGGTAAACCTTTCTAATTCGATACAACCTATTATCCGAGGTGAAGAAACAGATTCATTCAGTAATAGAGGTGAGCCAACGTTTTGCTCTCAAAATCATGGCTTCACGGCGTAAAAGAGCCCCCACTTCTGGTCGCCCTCGGCACAGCGCGCGAGCTTGGCCTCCCATCCTTGGATAATGTCGTTAAAGTCGGCCTCGGACGTTTCTTCAATAAACTGATCGCGGTTCTCGTACGTGCGCTTCAGCTCCTCATTGAGCACTTTGACGAAATGGTCCGTCCGGTCCTCGGCGTCGACGCGCGTAAAGCCCACGCTTTCTAGCGCCTGTCCGTACTGGCGTGGCGACAGCAGCGTGTAGCCACGCTTCTTGACATACGCCTTGAAATGCTCGGACGGGTGCTGCTCGTCACCGCAGCAATAGTCCGAGATCAGCACTTTGCCACCCGGTTTGAGCCACTGGAAAAACTGCGCAAACAGTGAGCTTTTGTTCTCAATGTGGAGAATCGTGTCGCGTGAGTAGATCACATCAAACGACTCGGGCGGAAACTGTCTGGTTGTCGCGTCGCAGATCTCAAACTCGACGTCGTTGCCGTCGCGTGGCGTGTGCTGCACGGGGTATTGTTCAATGGCACGGTACACCATGTTGGTGGAGAGATCAATGCCATGGACCGAGACGCCAAACGTATTCGCCATGTAGAAATCGCCACCACCAATGCCACAGCCCACATCGAGCACACGCTGGCCTGGCTGGAGATTAAGCTTGGCCACAAACTCGGTCGTGGTCGCCTGGCCGCCCGTACTCACGTAGCCGGCGCCAAAGATCTTTTCGTACCGCGTGATACTCGCATTCGAGTACTGCTGGTTGTCCAAAAAGTTCTGAAAGCTGTCCATTTGCTGGCTCGCACTGCGGCCGCGCGTGTTGATCTCTTCTTCCTCGGCGGGCTGCTCAATCTTCTTGTACGTGAAGCACAGCTCGCCGTGCGTGTGGTTCTTCAAGCGGTACACGTTGACGCTCTTGCAGTGCGAAAAGTCCAAGTATGCAAAGCCACGCGCCTCATCATCCGTGACTGCCGTGCCAAACATGCCAATGTAGAAGCTCGGATGGCGGTACGCGATCTCGCTGCCGGACGGGAACGGCTCCTGCAGACACGACCCGCGGAACGTGATCTCCCCGTCGGCGCGCAGCGCATGGAGAACCTTCTTGGCAAGTAGCTTGGTCTGGATCTCGGTGACAAACGTGAGCACACGGTTGAACACAATGAGATCAAACTGCTTGTCACCGATGCTGTCAAAGCAAGCGTCGCCGAAATCCGGTGCAAGCGCCACTTTTGTCACAGATTTCGCGTTCTCAAACGCCGCCGCGGACGTGATGGACACCACGGCAGTCGCCAGCGTAAGCTCCAGTACGTCTTTGCCCGCCACAGGCGATAGATACGACGCGATCTCCTGCACGGCGTCAGCTTCGTGGTCGTCCATGGTGTTGGTTCGTTGATGACGGTTGTTGGTGGTGGTGGGATTCGTTGTTGGATTTTTTCGGATCTTTGGCGGCTGTGTTATCCCCAGTACTGTACAATAGAGAATAAACGCCCATGGATCCATAAATTATCGGGGTGAAGTAGGGGAAGGGAACCGGTTCATTTCACTTGGGTTGTGTATTGGTGCAGAAAATAGAACGTTTTCCAATCATGCGAAAAATTCGAAGCATCCTCTGTTGCGTGTTCAAGCCTCTTCTGTTGGCTTTGAACACGCCACTTACCGTAGAATCTACGAGATAGGGAGTGTATCGGAGCGGCGAGCCACTCACTGCGCCTCCATTACGTTGACCGGTAATGGACACCAAGACTCCATCATTGTACTGTACCTTCGTCGCGGTGACCAAGTAGCATTCGCAATGGAAAAAGTGACCACGTTCCCTGAACCGCCGGCCGAGTGGGTGTTCCTAGATCCGTGGTGGCGGGTTCTTCACGCGCATGCGCTGTGCGCCGTCTCTAATCGACGCCAAGACAGTCTGCGCAAGGAGCTCCATGGACTTGGCGTCACTGTGCCGCCGCGTTGCGATGCCCACGCCGCCGCCGTCCACGCCGACATGGCCGCGCAGTGTGGCTCTCTCCGTGACGCACTGGAGCTCGTGTTTCTTCTCTCGATCGTCGATCGCGCGGCGTTTGTTGCCAAGGCCTGCAGCTACACACGGCCGCTACGGCGACCACAACTCCATTGCGCACTCACATCTCACCACGATCTTATTCCGTGGCGCGTGTATCTCGAAGACCTCGATTGCTCGCAAGACAGCCAGCACCAGCAGCAAAAGTGGATTGTGACGCTACTGGTAACGCTGCTCACGCCTACTCCTCTCAATGAGCGCGACCAATTGTTTCAAGACGCACGCACACGCATCTTGGCCGAGATCCCGCTATGCGACGTCATCACACGGTCTGCATGTGCACGATTGGCGATCCATATGTGCTGTACCCACACGTCCACCTTTGAATCCGAGCGGTACGCTACGACTCGCATGGCTGTGGATCACGCCGCGACTGTCGCCGTTTCCCAAGGTTACCGGTACGCGTTTGCATCGGGCGAGATCGACGTGAGCGTAGTGCCGTCCCTATTGTTCCCACCCGACTTGTATCTCCTCCACACATCCAACGGATCTCAAACGCTCACAGTCGGTAAACTCACAGTCGACTCGACTCGGTGGCGTTCGCGCGTGGCGTACGGACAGCTACTCACGAGACTGAATCGCCTCGACGGTACGACCATCGCCAATAGTGTGGCGCTCGTAGATAATGGCGATCCGCACGTGTTTGCGCAACTGTGTTCAGCGATCCCCCGGATCTCGATTGAGAAACAACTCCAGTTGTCGTGGGCGGGGACACGCAATGGCCGGGATGCAGCGTACGCCATGCGATGCCGTCGCCTGCGGTTGCGATGGATCGTATTTGCACTTTTCTCGCAAAATGGTACTGGTACGGAGGGACCCCATCGCATCGTGCTACTGGATTTCGCACTGGACCATCACGACTTACTCGACTTGCGCTGGTTCATGAATCAACGCAACCCGGTCCCTCTTCTCTTTAGCGATAATACCGAGAATGACCGTGCTCGCACGAACAGCCCACCGTCGCCGTCGATCCCGTCCCGCGTGCTGGCAGCAAAGCACAGCGAGCTCGTGCTGTTGGAGCCCGTGGCACCAGGAGACGCCTCCATCACTCTCGAGTCTGACACGTGGATGGATGTGGTCGATGCAGCAACTGACGACACTGACTACGTAGTGGTGCTTCTACCAGCATTCAGCAAGTGCCGACTGCAACACCAGAACATTCTGGACGTGCATCCACTATGCGACGCAGAACAGATTTCCGTCGGTATCGGTAGCTACGCGAGCCACGCCATCCAATCGCTCGAACTACGACCACCGCTTCGTACAGAACTGACCAGCCGTGGACTCGCTACTTTGTTGCAGTGGGTAGGCGCACCGCTGGTGGAACTCTCGTTATTCCGACTTCCAGAAGACAATACGGAGCTCCTCACGACGCTGTGGACGAGCTGTCCGCTGCTCACACGGCTGCAGCTCGAAGCGGCGTCGTTCCAAATGCTGCCGCTTCTCATAGATGCTTACGAAAACGGACTCTGCCACGTCACGAACTTGGTCGTGCGCTCTCTCAGCATCACTCACGCGCGTAGCAACGACGACGTGCTTGTATTGTACGCTGCGCTGGCAGATCCGTCGCGCCGCATCTCGCACACGCTGTGCGATCTTGCCGTTTCGACGCACGCTACGTTCATCCACACTCGAGTGCCACCAACTGAAATCACGGCGATTCGAGACATGCTCACCACCAACACTACACTGCAGTACTTTGCGCGCAAGTGCGAGCCGGACGTGAACACCGCGTACGTTGCTCTGTGTGCCGAGTTTGACTGCCAGTGGCTGCCACGGGCGGCAGAGCCACTCGCAATGCGAGCCAAATGCGCATTTCTCAGTGTGCTTGCCGTGGAGAGCTATAATTCCACGGCTGCCAGGAGCTACTTGGATAAGTTTGTGGTCACACGGATCTTTGCTCTGGCAGCGCGGCCCATTAGGCGCAAGGTCGTGGCCACGTGCAAGTGAACGCATCGGAGCTTATTCACAAAAGTTGGTCCACAATGTATTGCGTTCACAATTATTATTGCGCGATGGAACAAAAAGAAAACGGTTTATTACGACTAGACGTGCGTAAATTACGGTAACCTACGTGGAGTTCACTTAAAGTAGTAGAGATGTGGCGAAGGCCGCAATTGTCGCCACGGCCGAGGAGATCAGCACGACGCTACCACTGGACTTTGGAGCGACAGTGGGCGACGATGTAGAGGCAGGAGCCTTCGTCGTGGAGCCAACCTGTGGGTCCGCTGGCGTCTTCGGGCCTGCAACGTCAGAAAATCATCACGTTTTCGTTAGCAATGGAGAAATCAGATAGGAGCTTTAGACTCAAGTGAGACACGTACCACCGGCGGAGCCCGCGGTGGAGCCTGCGGCATCAGTGGAGCTTGGCGTCGATGAAGCGTCTGGTGTGGGCGTAATGGAAACATCACCAGTGTCAGTACTTGGAGGTGTAGGTGATGATCCGGGAGCAGAAGACGGAGTAGGGTTCGCACCTGGCTTAGCGGTCGTGGGCGACGCTGGTGCCGTCGTGGCCGAGCCTGGAGGGGAAGACGACGAAGGAGGAGCGTTAGTGGGCTGCTTTGTGGTGGGTCCAGGTGCTGGTGCTGGTCCTGGTCCAGGAGCCGGAGCGGGTCCAGGACCCGGCGCCGGAGCAGGCGCGGG
Source organism: Pythium pectinolyticum (assembly GCA_023336095.1). Taxonomy (NCBI): domain Eukaryota; phylum Oomycota; class Peronosporomycetes; order Pythiales; family Pythiaceae; genus Pythium; species Pythium pectinolyticum. The sequence continues at coordinate 2,445 of JAADWC010000102.1, read as the reverse complement.
TCCAGGACCAGGGGCGGGACCAGGACCAGGAGCAGGGGCAGGACCAGGAGCAGGGGCAGGGGCAGTCGTACCTGGTGCAGGCGCCGGTCCGGCAGGACACTCGACCTTCTGGCCCTTGCAGGTCTGGCTGTCGATAGGACACGAGCTGCTCGGCAAGTTGGTCACACACAGCATCCAGCAACGCTCCGCAGGGCTGGCCGAGTCGGTACACGTACACTTGGCCTCACAGTCGGGTCCGTCCGAATCGGCGTGGCCCTTTCGGTTGCAGATCGTCGCGCACGGCTCCTCAGGGGCGGTGGCGCCGGCCTTGAGCGTACAGGTACGGAACGTGCAGGCGTCGTTGGAGGCTTGCAAGTGACGGCCCGTCGCGCAGCCCACCGTCTTCAAGTCGCTCTCCTGGCTGGTCAGCAGGAACCGCGTAGTCGCATTCACATGGGCCTCAAACGCCGCATTGCTCGCCAGCATACGCTGGTACGCCGGCAGCAGCGTCATCTTGCCAAACCACGCACGCAGCGAACGACGGCCGGCCTCGGACGAAGCCACCATGGGCTCTGGCATCTTCATGCCGTGGAGCACGGCCGGCAGCGCGTGGCTCGTGTGCAGCCAGCGGCTCGCACCAGTGCCCATCATCAGCACGACTTCGTCGGCCTTGAGCACGGGACGTACACGCTCTCCACTCGGGGTCTGGATCACGAGTCCCGACGCATCCTCAGCTAGCTCACGCTCCACGAGCTGGCGGCCGTCGGCGTCCACTTCAAAGAACTTGGGTGCCGACATGGCGATGAACAGACCGTGGTCTTCGTGCAGAGGCAGCGACAGCTCGAGGCGGCGGTGGGTCTCGACATCCGAGGGCGACGCCGACGCTGCGGCTTCGTAGGCGTGGAAGTGGTCCAGACGCACAGCCTCACTCACGAGCTGACGCGAAGAGATGGTCTTGTGGCCGTCCGACGCCGTGAACGCCGTCTTGTCCAGTGTCGCGCCGAACGTGTTGACCGCGTGCTCGAGCGTCTGCGAGAATTCTTCGTACAGAGCACGGTAGCCCGGACATTTGGCATCCACGGCTGCCGCTGACCCAGCGAGTTCACGACCGGCGTTCGTGCTGATGGTCATGCGCGCCGTGCCGTCCGTGAAGAGCTTGCGCGACACAAATGGATCGTGGTTCACATCCGCCGAGACGGCGGCACACTGCGCCGCTTCACGCAGGTAGCGCTCACGCAAGTTGGCGTAGTTGGGAATGTTCTTGAGCGCGATAATGCCGTCGTTCTGCAGCGCCTCGAGCATGCGCGTGGGCATGTCGCCTTGCGTGAGGCTCGCATACTCAAACGCCGGTACGTCAAAAGTTGGCAGTGCGCTGAGCGACGACGCACTGGCGGTTTTGGTGAAGCTGGAGCCCACCACGGCTACGGAGAGCGCAGCGACGATCGCAGACACGGACACCATGTTGAGTTGGGTGTAGTGTAGTTGGTATGGAACGAACGATGTCTTCGATGGTGGGGAAGCGAGCGAGTTGCCGAGTGGGAATGGCGTCTGCGTCGGCGGAAAGAGCCGTTTGCGTTTGCGTTTCCTTTGCGGCAATCAGCGAAGCTGCTCGGCGTGTGGACGTGTTATGCACACAAAGATGCTTACTTTTAGCCAATAGAGAGTTATTAACCCTGTAAATGCATATATGTGGGAGAGTCGATGGATTGAAGAAAGCAACCTCAGGGAACATGAGTGGCATCATGACTTGTATAATCTAATATAGGGTGTGAAGTGAATTCTAGTGTTGACCGCACGATGCCGCGACATGCTGGGCAATTGTTGAATCGGTGAGCTAATGACGACCGTTGATTGGTTGAGAAGCATGGAGAGCCATCCAATCAACAATGGAAAATCCAGCGGCTGATGTGGAGGAAGCCCGCTGCTGACGCGAGCAATGGCGGAATGGAGCAACCACAGTCGTCGTCGGCATGGAGCGTGAGAGGTGACCGCCAACTTACAGTACAGTGGACTGGATCATCCAGGTACAGTCTGTACCTGGAAGTAGGAAAGGGAAGAGGTCTCGTGCTACAGTACCAGGTCGGTTGACTGGTGCGGATCGATCACCATGCAGTGCCCCTTCGAGGAAAAGATGCGAAGTTGTGTGATTCACATACAGTTGTGAAGCTTCCAAGTTGCTTCGATTCGAAGATACGATGTGGCTCTTGGACCAAGAGGCTCTTCGTCCACGAGCCACATCGCATCTTCGCTCTTGAAGAGCTGCAGTACTGTACATCGAATCCAATTGTCTTGGTGGCGAGATGGACAGAAAGAGAATGCTTGCCACTGGAGAGGACATGAAAAACACACAAAACCGGTGAGTCACACACAAATGGCCCGGATCAGCCAATCAAAACGCAGCAAAAGGAGGGGCGACGTGATGTCACTATTATGGGTGGCGCTACGTTCGTGCCGACACGCCGACCT
>JAADWC010000101.1:0-22043 GCA_023336095.1 Pythium pectinolyticum | reverse complement strand
TGGCGCCGCCAGAGCGCAAGTACTCGGTCTGGATCGGTGGTTCCATTCTGTCGTCGCTCTCGACGTTCCAGCAGATGTGGATCTCCAAGGCCGAGTACGACGAGTCCGGACCGTCGATCGTGCACCGCAAGTGCTTCTAAGCGTACGCGGACTGCACTGCAGTGTGTGTGTGCGGAGTCTGCTCGGTCGCCCTGCTTCTTATGAGTTTAACCCGGTAGATGCAGACACTTGTGCGCCAGACAACAGCGCTGAATTCTGTCGATCTAAAATACACGTCGAGTTCAGTCACACTCTATGACTACGTTACTACTACGTAGTACAGTGCGAGTTGTATTATAATAGTTGTACTGGTAGAATGCCGGATTCAATGCGAGAATGCGTCATTTCCACAGTGGAAGTGCGCTGGCCTTCTCTTCTGAACACACGGACATTTACAATTCACATCCCACCACCGCTGTCCTCAATGGAGATGCAGTCTGCATACACATTGTGACGACGCATCAGCTGCGTTGCCTCCTGCCCACTGTATCCGACGGCGGTGTTCTTACATATTCCCACGCAAGGCACTCGAGTGAAGTTCATATCTTCACAGCGCAGCCACATTGCACCACATACATACAGTACAGGAAACGGAAGACAGCAACACACAACCAGCATGAATACGTACTGTACAGGACAGTAGCTGCAGACGTAGCTTCTCATTGCCCATGGAAATGCCTGTTCGCCTTGATCTGTTCAACATGTTCATTGAACTGGCCCACAAGAAGTCGCCATGGCTTTCATCGTGGATGGGGAAGGTGTTCAACCAAAGGTGCAAAAGCCGAAACTAAAATCTGCCAGACGGGGCCATTTGGTCCTTCTATTTTTTAATTTGGGGTCGTGCTCGTTTGTTTGTGGGGATTATAATTAGCCACTTGAGTTTGGGTACCATAGTCATATTTAAATTAGGCTTGCGTGGTTCTGAGAGAAGCCACAAGCGGACGATTCGACGCCAGATGGGTCAACTCTCCAGAAAGTGTCCCGCGCCACCGCCCATGTGCCGAATCCAGCGGACACACACTCTATGGCTCCAACTCAACTGCAAAAATCCGTCCGCCCCAGTTTTCTTTTGTTTTTCCACGCTCCTCTCCGCTCCGCAGCGGAGTCCACCGCCGCCTTCATCCATCATCATCATCATCTTCTCAAATTGCAACAGAGCGTCAGCCATCGCCCCACCAGAAAGGACCGACTGACCGCCAACAAGTCTTCTTGTTTTGTGTTGGGCATTTCTGTTGGCGATTCGAGTCCCAACCAGCATTACTGTATTCAGCAAGTGCGCTCCTCGGCGACTCGCGTCATCACGAAGCGTGAAGCTCCTCGCCGCGTACAGTTTCAGAAAGTGTCGTATACCTGGCGGCGTCGCAGGTCCCGTGCATCCATCGACCCATCTAAATACTGTATCCGTGAATAAGGCTGTATCTGTCTTCGAGGCCTCGCCGCCAACACCATGTCGCGACGCCGTGCGAGCCTCTCATCACAGCGCTCATCTATCCACACATCCACCACCGCGTTCGTGGACGACGCCCTCTTCCACGTGAGCCAGCGCCTGGATGCATTAGCCGCGGACGACGAGCACGCGTTCCTCTACTTTTCACGTGTGGTCACGCCGCCTCTGCGATCCAACAGCGCCAACGCCAACAACTACGACTACGCCAACACCAACGCCAACATTTCCAACAACTACGACGACGCCAACGCCAACTTGTTTAACACCAACAACGCCACCACCAACAGCAGCAGCGACAACAGCTCCGCCAGCCACCGATACGGCTACCATAACTACCACCACCATCATCACTCCCAGACCGTGCCACCCGTGCCCCCACAGCGCATGCGCACGGCCACCATCACCACGCGCAGACGGCGGCGAAGGAGACAGGCGCTGGTGGCGCGCGTGCTCGGACTCAGCGCCTTTTACGCACGGTTTGCGCTACTGATCGGGCTGGGCTGGTTTCTCACGGCCTACGCCGTGCTCGCCACCACGCTCGTGATGCGCGACTCGCCGTCCGCTGTCCACCTGACGCTTTCCTCCTCCTCCTCCTCCTCCTCCTCCATCTCTGCTAGTGTGGACACGCAGCGCGGCCGTGAACTCGCAGCGCTGGCGATTGGCGCGGCGCTGGGCGGACCGCTGTGTGGTTCCCTAGCGGACCACTACGGCCGCCGCCGCGTCTTGCTGCTGACCACGGCCACGTGGGTCGTGTGCCACATTGCGTCAGCGTTTGCGTGGTCCCACGTCGCGCTGCTGGCCAGTCGCGCGCTCAGCGGACTCGGATTAGGCGGCCAAGTCGCCTTGTTTTCGATCGTGCTTTCGGAATTTGCAGCGCAGCGCCGCCGCGGACGCATCGTCGTCATGGGCATGGCGTGTGCGCCGCTGGGTGCGCTCACGGCCGTGCACACGGCGCAGCGGCTCGTGGATCTCGTGCGCTGGCGCGTGTTTACAGCGGCCATCGTGGGCGGCGCCGGGGTCTTGTATCTCGTCGCGTTGTTCGTTTTTCTCCACGATTCGCCGCGTTTCTTGGCTGCGATTGGCCGCACGGACGCCGCGATGGAGCTCGTGGAGGCGATCGAGCGCGCGCACGGCATCAACCGCAACGCGCGTGTCACCATGCCCTCGAGTCTGTACGAACCACCAGCGCAGCATCAGAATCAGAATCAGCAGATCAATCAGCGCCACAGCAGTCGTGCGTCGCGTGTGTCGTCCAGTACGCGGCTGCCATCAGCGCCCTACGGTCCCGGGTTCCCATGGCGTCTCACGTCGCACTCGCGGTCGCGCTCACACACGCAGACGACGCACACAATGCACACGCCGTATCAGACTCAGATGCAGCACCAGCAGCGCCAGCGGCGTCGCATGTCGGTCGCGCTCACGCCGGGCATGGTGTCGATCGGCGTGTCGCTGGGCAAGCGCTGGCAGCGCGTGCTGTGGTGCCGTCCGTACGCGTGGCGCTCGCTCGGCCTGGCGCTGCTGTGGCTCTGCGTGTCGCTCGGACTCAGCACAACAGTCGCGTGCGCTGCTCGCTTTAGCCGCCGTCACCGCACCGATAGCTCCTCGTCTGAGTCTGAGGTCGCCTCTTCTTCCGCAACGACGCTGCTGCTGGTGGTCGTACCCACGTGCGTGACGCTCGCTGCGTTTGTTGGGCTCCTACTAAGTGCGCTGCTCATCGACCGGTGCGGACGCGTGCCGCTCGTGCTGGTCAGTGTGCTGGTCAGCTCACTCGCGACGACCATGCTGGGCATGCACTTGTTTCTAGCGCTGGACGGCGTGGCGTTTCTAGCGGCAGCGTGCTCGCTGCTGGCGCTCGCGGGCGTCGTGGCGCTGAGCACGGCCACCGTGTGGACGCTCGAGTGCTTTGGCGTGTTGATCCGCGCCACGGGTATGGGGCTCGTGTTCAGTGCCAGCTGCGTGGGCATCGCGCTGGGCCAGTGGCTCGCGTGGTCGGATGCGCTGCTCGCGATGGAGAGCTGCCTGCACTTTGTGCTGTGGGGCGTGGCCGCGGCGTTTTTGGTCGTGGCGCTGGTCGTGTGGCTGTGCGGCGTAGAGACCCGCGGGCTGGAGGACGTAGACAGCGTCGTGGTTCTGCCAGCAGCCGCCACCACCACCGCCAACGAGACGACAGCTACAGGCGGCCATGGCGTCTCCACTCTTCACGAGCAGCAGCGCCAAAGCACGACCAGCACGAGTGACAAGCACACTCAGCCACCACCATTGCCGCCACTGCCACCACTGCCACCGCCATCGATAGCGTCCAAGAACACGAGTAGCCATCGGGACGACGACCAGTGCACCGAGACCACCGATGAACTGCAGGACGATCCATCATATCCAACGTATCCGCATCAGACTCAGAATCCGAATCAGACGGGATTCCCGAGAGCGACTGGGCCGTCCAGCGACGCGTCCACGTCTGTCGGCTCGTCGTCCATCCCTCGTTCGTCCTCCAGCGTGCGGTTCAGCAGCCAGCGCACGCTGTCGAGTCGCGGCACACGTGGCTCCTCACTCACGCGGCAGCAGCAGAACCAGCAGAACCAACAGAACCAGCAGGACACACGTGCGTCGCTGTCGTCGTCGTCGTCGTTTGCCCCTCGGCGACGAGAGAGCTCCTCGGGCTCTCCGTACTTAGCCGGAATCGCCATCCGCCGTTCATCGGCGACGGCTACACCGCCGCCGTTTGTGATCCGCCGGTCGTCGCTCACTCGCCAGCAACAACTGCTGCAACAGCACGAAGATGACGATGACGACCACGATACGCTGCGGATTGTGCGGACAGCAGTGCGACGCGCCAGAGAGCCATCGTCATTCGGCTCATTCGGCTCGGGACGGTTAACTTTTGCGGATCTCCCCCACTCGCGACCAGCCGCGCGACTGGATCCGCACTCGGTGCGCGAACACCGCGGACGCCGCAGCAGCCAAGACGAAAGTAGTATTCTGAGTAGTAGTATCCGTAGTAGTATCCGTAGTAGTAGTAATAACCGTAGTAGTAGTAGTAGTAGTAGTAGTGATAGTCTTGGCGTCGGGCCAGAGCACGACATGCTCACGATCGAGATCGATCCGTACGACGACCACAACGGGTTTGTGACCATGCACACGCCCATGCCCATGCTGGGTTAAAGATTGGGTCTCAAGTAAGTTAACTGTAATTGGACTCCATAGTGAAATCTAGTCATTTCTGAGAAAGTCCACACACGGCAAAACACAGACCATCATTCTCGCTCGCCAGGATCTCTTTCGATAAAAAAATATGGAGGGCGACGCTTCACTGTGGGGGAGAGGACCTCTACGCCTGGACAGTCGGGGTTTTCAGCGGCTACAGAAACACAAGAGCTCCACACTCATCCGCCTCCGCATGGGCGTCCGCTCCTCCGCCACCGCCACGCGCGTGACCATGCGATCGCTCCTCCTCCGCCTCCGCTTGGTCGTCGCTCTCTGCGTCGTCATCGTCATCGTTTCCTCCTCCTCCCCCGTGCTTGCTCAAGAGACGACGACGACAACACCAACAGCGCCAGTTCCCACTAAAACCGACGGCTACCACGGCTTTCTGAGCGTACAGCTACCGAATGTGGGCGTGTATGATGCTGCTTTTGCCGAGATGGCGCTCACCACCGAGCTACGCGCGCACTTTGCATCGACGCCCTTCTCCTCTTCCTCCTCTTCCTCGTCCTCCTCTTCTTCCTCCTCCGCGGGCGTGAATGCAGACGGAGGAGGAGCTCCGCTCGTGCGCTGTGTGGACATGCGCATGACTAATGCCACCGACTCGTCCGTGCTCGTGTTTGACTTGCTGTTTCTCGTGGGCGACAATCCGTTCCAGACCAACAACACGACCAACACTACTACTCTGCTACTACCAGAGGACTCGTTAATGACAGCGGACGCACGCGTAGCTCTTGAGCAGCAGCTCCTCACAGCGCTCTCCGCCTCCGCTCTCGCGCCGTCCGGACTCACACTGCGTGTCGTCTCCTCCGCGGACGTCCTGGCATCGTACAGTCCGCTCCCCGCTCTCCACGTCGTCCCCTCCCCTTCCTTCGTAAATAGCTCCTCCTCCTCTCCGCTGGCGTTCCTCCGTGTGGACATGAGCTTCCGCAACTTGCTGTCCCCCGCCAACCTCACGCAGAGTCTCCTCTTCCAGACGCGTCGCGGTCTCCAGCGGTTTCTGCGGCTCGCGTCCTCCGCTCAAATCCAAGCCAGCGGTCCGCAGCAGCTCCACGCGTCCTCTGTGCTGCTCCTCACGCAGAGTTTCTATGTGGTGCTCAACAGCAACAACGCCGTGGATGCCAGCATGGCCAACCGCCAGCGGCTCGCGAACCTACTGATTTACGGTGATCCAACGCAGCTCCTCATGGACGCGACGACTAACCAGCAGCACGCCGCCATGTTTTTAGACTTTGTTTTACCAGAAGGAGCTGCTGGTGGTGAGCAGCTCCAGACGCCCGATCCAACTGTGCTGCTCACGCTGCCCTACGTGTTCAGTTCGCTCAGCGTCGACGTGTTTCCAGAGGGCAATCCCCCCGCGCCAGTGACCGAACTGCCCCCAGGCACAGTGTCAATCCCAGCCACGTCCAGCGAAGAGCTGCTCGCACAGCTCCGCAAGCGCCACCGCTTCCAGTTCAACGCTACTACCAGTACTAGTAATACTACTAGTACTAGTACTAGTAGTAGCTGTCCTAGTACTACTAGTGGTGGCAGTCTGTGTCTGTCGCTGCAGTGGCACAACAGCATGGCCAACACGTCGTTTTGGCTCGAAAGCGTCGAGTCGGCGGACGCGCTAGTGTGGAATCTGTGGCCCGAGACACCGATCTGTGCCAGCCACGAGCAGCTACTGCCATGGCAGCTGGCAGCACCCGTGATCCATGAAGGCGATGCCACGCCCGTGTGGGTGGTCACGCCGCAAGCTGCCACGCAGAGCCGCGTGGCCATGGCACTCAACCTCCGCAGCGTAGACAACGCGACGCTGCTCAAGATTGAGATCTCGGCCGACATCCGCAGCGCCGCGCAGGCCGCCACGACCGTCACGAGCATCGCACGGTCCTCCTCCTCCTCCTCCTCCTCCTCCTCCTCTGTTCCTATCTACCAGACCAAGAGCAACGTCGTGGTTCAGTACGACTCGCGGTTCACGCCCGAGAGCCACGCGATCCAGCTCCAATTGGAGCTCCTGGCGTCCACGTGGCGCGACAAGGACACGTCGCAGCCGTGCGCGCACTGCCAGAATCTGTACGAGTGGTGCCACGTCCACGCGGCGTGCCAGGCCATGGCCAACTGCGTGTTCCGCGATGGCATCGAGGCCGCGCAGCTGCCTGCCACGCTCCTGCAGCAGCAGCCACTCACCAGCGACAGCGTCGTGGACGTGTCGCCACACTTGCGCCGCTGTCTGGTGGCCAGTACTACTAGTAGTAATACTACTACTAGTACTAGTACGATGGCAGATCTGGATGCGCTGCTTCTGCTGGCAAGTGCCGTGCGGTGCCAGCTCCAGCGCGTGTGTGCGGTCCGCACGCCAGCGTTTTACGGATTCAGCGGACTGGACGACCGGCTTTTGCTCTGGGAATCCACGGACGGAGCTCTCCAGATCTCAGGAGCTCCTCTGTTCGTAAACACCAGTACGTCCAATGGATCAGAGACCGTGAGTCTCACACTGCGGCTGGGTGGCACGGCGCTGTGCACGTTTACACCGAGCGCATTTGCCACGCCGCTGGCACTAGAAGACTTTTTGAGTCGCCAGTGCCAGTTTGCCAGCTACTTGGGCCGCGTGCGTGCCACGTTTGCCAGTAGTGAGACGGAGCCGATGCCACGGCTAGAGCTACGCTTCCAGGACCTCGTGGGGCCGCTGCCGACAGTGGAGACGACTAACTCTACTACTACTAGTGCCATCCAGACGGTGGTGACGTCCCTACCGACGTGGCGGCTACGACTCGAGACCAGCGATTTTGCCACGGCACTGCCTGCCATGCCACCGTCAGCACCAGTGGACTATTGTGGCAGCGTGTGTCCACGTCTGGCACTGGATGGCTGTCTGCGCGACGCTCAGTGCGTGGCATTCACCGACTGTATCACGCGGTTCACGGCTCCGAATCAGACTCAGACTCAGACTCAAGATCCTCTGCCAGCAGCTACAACTGCAGCTCCTGCGATGGGCGATGCGCTGTTGACGTTGTTTGAACAGAGCGTCGAAGGCGAGTCGCTGTCGTTCACGGCGGCCGTGGCAGCGTGCCATGCACAGCACCACGTGAACCAGCCAGCGTGGCACAAGCTGCGGAATGCCAGCGCGTGCTACGCTAAGTACGATTGTGGCATCAGTGTGCAGGGCGTGCTGCTGCCAGTAAATCTCTCGACCAAGTACATTGTGGCCAAGTGGCGACTGCCATCCGTGGCCATGCAGCGGCTGATCTACTCGGAATCCGTACTTAGTAGCAGTGCAGAGGACGCCCCCGAGCGGATCCCACTGCAACTACTAGTAGCAGGAGCAGCGAACAGCAGCTCCAGTTACGTGAATGCGAGCAGCTCCTTTGACGCGATGGAGCTGCAGACGACGCTGCGGCAGTTGCTGCAGTACGCGGACGTGAGTGTGCGTCTAGTGAATGATGAGACGGATGCCAGTAGTGGCCAGCGCACGGTGCAGTGGGAGATTTCGTACGCGTACTGGCTGGGCAAGACGCCGCAGTTTATAGACCAGCAGTTTATAGACCAGGCAAGTGATACAGCGTGGCAGCTGGTGGATGTCCTCGGAGCTGGTCCAGATGAAGAGCTACTGGACTATACGCTCACGATGGTGTCGACAGCCAACGCCACGTCCACTGCGGCGACCAACGGCACGGATAGCAGCAGTAGTAATACTACTGCCAGCACTCCTAGCAGCAGTAGTAGTAGTAGTAGTAGCAGTGATGGCAGTGGCACTGGCAGTACGTGGAACTATGTGGAGCTACCGGCCACGCCCAGCGTCAGCAACTAACTACTAGTAAAGCGATAACAACAGTTTAGGCCTGCACAGTCTAAAAAATATCTGATTCATGTGATCCTTTCGTTAGTCCTAGGTTAGTCCTGCTGCTGCTGCTGGCCATTCCACACGCTCTGTGCAAACTGGGCGATCGCCGTCGCCGACCACGCCTTTGTCGTGCCATCACCACCATTTACTAGTGCTTCTGTATCCTGGTAAAACGCCAAGTGGCCGCCACGCCTGGTCACACAGAGAATCACATTCGCATTCTCCATCACTTGCTTGTACGGGATGGAGACGCTAATGGGATCGTCTTCGGCATTCAGACACAGCAGCGGCACGCGCACGAGCGGCAGCTTGGTGATCGACGACGCGTCTTCGTAGTACGCGTCCACGCTTTCGTAGCCAAAGATCACACGCGTGAGCCGGTCGTCAAATTCTCGAAGGGTCTGCGCCTGTCTCACGGCCTGCAGATCCACGCGCGCGTCGGATTGAAACACTTGGTGGGCGTTGCTGTTGGTGAAGAACAGCGCCTGCAGGTTGCCGTTGAGTGCCCTGTCGTACGTGTGGCGGTAAAAGAACGACGACCGCAAGTGGGTGGCACACGCCACGAGATCAAATGGATTCCCCACCGAGATGCCCGCCGTCACCAACGCCCGAGCGTGGGCTTGCTGTTCCCCTAGGAACTTGACCAGTACATTTGAGCCCATGGAGAAGCCCACGGCCACCAGCGCACTGTGCGTGACAAAATCGTAGTCGCGTTGGAGCGTCTCCAATACAAACTTCAAGTCGTCTGTGTACGCACAGCAAAAGAGCCGTGCGTTTTTGAGCGGCGTAGCTTCACAGCCACGTGCATTCACGACCACGACCTGCCAGCCGTGGTGGTGGACCATGATGTGGACCACACAGCGGATGTAAAACTCACTGCTTCCGCCCGTGAGTCCCGGGAGAATCACCATCGTGGGGATGGTTCTGTCGATCTCGGAGACCCGTGGGATCGAATGGTCCACGGCCACACGCGGCGGCAGCGCCCAGTCCAATGAGAGAATGCCGCCGTCGCGCGTGTCCAGCGTCTGGCGCTCGTAGCTGATCGATGGGAATGCGCTGCGCGGCTCACGAGAGAGCTGCACGGTCTGCAAGTGGCCGTTGAAGAGGTGCGGGGGCGGGTAGTACTTGTGCTGGGCTGTGGGGAAACCAACAATTCAGTAATCAGAAAAAAAAAAAAACAAATCAAAACGATGAGGAGCTATCTATCTATCTATCTATGCGTGCAACTCACTCATGGCGGGACACGCAGCGAGCAGGCGCTTGTTCTGCGGCGTGGGCTGGTACGTGAGTCGTGGTGTCTCGGCCGTGAGCGCGTAGTGGAGCCGCCGCGCGTAGTCACGAAGCAGCGGTTTCCACGCGCGATGCAAAAGCCATAGTACAAGTAGCAACTGCACGCGGCGGCGATGGTACGCTACTAGCAGCGACGCCTCTGCACGCAGGAGCTGCAGCGCACTACGCATCAGCCGCCAGTTTATCATCTCTCTTCCGCCTTCAGTCTTCAGTGATCAATGGTGAGTGAGCTGTACGTCCCATTGATCACTTGGGATGATGATGATGAGGTTGACGATGATGATGATGCGGGTTATCAAAGTTGACGTCAACGCTGGACTCGTTTAAGTTAACCACAATAGGAGGCTTGTATTCAGAGAGATACGGTATTTCTAGATACCTCTTGACTCAGAGTTTCGCCAGTGTGACCACGACTGCACCGGAATGGCGGAAGCTCTCGGCAAACTCGGCGACTGCGCGCGACGACCACACGCTCGGATGGCGACTACTATGACTACTAGTACTACTACTACTAGTACCACCAGCCCCCTGACGCCGTGATGGCTTGTCTGGATGGTACGCGCTCTCGTAAAACGCCAAGTGGCCGCCGCTCTTGGTGAGACACAGAATCACGTGCGGGTTTTCTCGGATCGCATCCACTGGGATCGCCGCCAGCGGACTGATGGGATCGTCTTGCGCATTGATACACAGCAGCGGCACGCGCACGAGTGGGATCCGCGTGCCGCTGGATCCGTCCGTGTAATATTCCATCGCGTCCTTGTAGCCAAACACGAGACACGTGAGCTTTTCGTCGAATTCGTCGATATCTTTGGCGTTGCGCAGCGCCTCCAGATCCACAAGCGGGTGGTTCTTGAACGCCTCATGCGCATTGCTTTTCTCAAAAAACAGCATCTTGAGATTCATTGTGAGCGCCGCGTAATACGTATTCCGGTTCAAAAACGACTTTTTCAGATTGCGCGATGCCGCGACCATGTCAAACGGATTGCCCACGGACACGGCGGCCGTCACCAGCGCATCATGCTGGTATTCGCCCAAGTACTTGACCAGTACGTTGGATCCCATGGAGAACCCGACGGCCACGAGCGCACTGTTGCGTACGAAATCGTACTGGTCGCGCAGCCGCTCGAGCACCACACGCAGATCGCCCGTGAATGCGCAGCTAAAGAGCTGCGGCGTCGTGAGCGGCGTATCCGCACAGCCGCGTGCGTTAAGTACGACGACCTGCCAGCCACGCGCCAGCATTTCGTGGACGAGACTACGAATGTAGAACTCGTCACTACCACCGGTGAGCCCCGGGAGAATGACCATCGTACACAGCGTTGGGTCTAGTTGTGATAGCGGAGGGATGGCAGGAATGCTGCTGCCACTGCTGCCACTCTTGACGCTGGCAGCACGTGGCGGAAGCGCCCAGTCGAGTGAGATGGTGCCACCGTCGGGCATGATGGCAAGTTGGCGTTCGTACTGGATCGCTGGCTGCGTGGACTTCATGGCGGCGCCCAAGACCAGCGTCTGCGCATGGCCGTTGCCCAGGAACCACGGCGGATGGTACGCGCTCTGCATCACGGGACACTGCGCGAGCACGCGCTCGTTGTGTGCCGTCGGCTGGTAATGCAGCGTAGGTTTCTCGGCGTGGAGATGGCTGTACAGACGCTGCAGCGATCGTCGAAGCCACGGCTTCCACACGCGACTGAGCACTAGCAGCACTAGTGCAAACTGCACGCGGCGCCGGTGCGTACTGTACACGGAGCGCCATCGCGAGTGTATCACACGCAGCGCGTCGCGCACGAGCGGCCAGTCCATTTTGTTGGATTGTTGGGCAGATCACAACTGTTGACGGCAACACATAGTGTTAGGTGCGCTTAACGCACTTAAGATAGTGTAGCCATTATTTAAAACCGAACCTAAGGGACATGGTGATCTTCTAACAAACCGCCTGTCTCTTTTGGCGCTGCTGCTCGCGGATGCTCTCGGCGTACTCGGCGATCACGTTGACCGACCACACTGGCGACGATGGCGACGAAGAGCTACTAGTAGGGACACCACCACTACTAGTAGAGTCATGGTGATCACCCTGGTAGAACGCCAAGTGGCCGCCGCGCTTGGTCACACAGAGCACGACGTGTGGGTTGCTCTCTGCTTGTTTGTAGGGAATCGCACTGGCAGTGCTGATGGGATCGTCCTCGGCGTTCACACACAGCAGCGGCACTCGCACGTGCTGGATCCGTGAACTGGACGACGCGTCCGTGTAGAAATGGTGGACGCTTTCGTAGTTGAAGATGATGCGCGTGAGTCGGTCGTCAAACTCGACCAGTGTGTTTGCCTCGCGCAACGCCGCCAAATCCAATTGCGGGTGGTGCTGAAACACTTCGTGGGCGTTGCTCTTGTGGAAAAAGAGCTCTTTCAGATTCTTATTCAGCGTGGTATCGTACGTGTTGCGGTAAAAGAACGACGAACTCAAGTTGCGCGAACACTCGACGATGTCGAACGGGTTGCCCACGGAGACCCCGGCGTGGAGAAGCTGCTGTGCGGCGTGCTTTTCTTCTCCAAGGTATTTGACCAGCACGTTGGAACCGAGCGAAAAGCCCACGACTACAAACGCGTCGGTTAAGAACTGATACGTTTGCTGGAAATGCTGGACCACAAAGCGCAAGTCGTGCGTGTACGCGACACAAAAGAACTGGGCTGTCTTGAGCGGCGTATCCGCACAGCCACGTGCGTTCATGACCACGACTTGCCAGCCACGCTCATAGACCATGTGGCGCACCACGGAGCGGATGTAGAACTCGCTGCTGCCACCCGTGAGTCCTGGCAGAAGAAGCATCGTACGTCGCGTGGGATCCAGATCTGAGACCCGCGGGATGGAGCCGTCGGCGCGAGGAGGAATCGCCCAGTCTAAGGAGATGATGCCTCCATCGGGCATATCCAGGATCTGTCGCTCGTACACGACCAGTGGATCCACGTTTTTCATTTCGCGTGCGAGCTGCAGCGTCTGCAAGTGGCCGTTGAACAGATACCACAGCGGATAGTACTTGTGCTGAGCTGTTGGTGTTTGTCATGGATAAGAATGATAGACGCGTATTAGCGCTACACACGACAACAACAGGGACAATGATACGGTGTAGCACGTACTCATAGTGATGCATCGTGCGAGCAGCGCCTCGTTCTCGGGCGTTGGCTGGAAATGCAGACGCGGCGTCTCGGCGGTTGCGTGGTAATGCAGGCGCCGCAGCCACTTGCGCACAAACGGCTTCCATGCCGTACTTAGTAGGATCAGCAGCAGCGCAGTGTAGACTCGCGTGCGGTGATGCTGGTAGCCCAGACGCAGGATGCGCATCAGCCAGTGTAGAGCCATGATTGTCTTCCCTGCGAGTCGGATTGCAATCTGCCGCTCACCATGGTCCTGCCACCGAAAAAATCTGATGAGCTAAACAAAAATGACTCGAGCGAACTTAGCGAATGTCCTCACTAGTGTAGTCCACATAACATTCGGACTAATATTGTGGTGTTGCCCACATCAGTTATCAAAATGTCTTGTGATTCGTACCTAAACGAATGTTTCGCATTTAAACGGATGCGTTCACTACTTCAATCATGAATGTGAACTGCGTGGAGAGATCCAAAACAGAAGCGTCGCGAGCGAGAGAACAAGAAGCAGCCGAGTCCTCACTTCTCAACCCGACGCTGCATGACGAAAGCAGCCGACGCCCCCATCATCAAGAGGTACATACGCTCCTCTCTATCATCCCACTTGCTCTTGATCATTCTCTTATTCTCCTCCTAATACTCCACACTGCACAGACAGCGCCTTGACGACACGTCCTCCACTATGACTTATACAGCCGACAACCTGATCAACGGCGCATTTGTCGCGCCCTCCAGCGGCAAATACATTGACGTGGTCAACCCAGCGACCGGCGGCGTCATTGGAAAATGCGCATTGTCGACTCCCCACGACGTGGCGACCGCCGTAGCTGTTGGCAAGCAGGCGTTTGCCGAGTGGAGCAAACTCACAGTCAAGACGCGCGCGGGCATTATGCTCAAGTTCCACGCGCTCATGTCGCTCCACGCCGACGAACTCGCGGATTTAGTGGTGCTGGAGAATGGCAAAAACAAGATGGAGGCGCTGGCGAGTGTGCTCAAGGGCAACGAGACCGTCGAGTACGCGTGCTCACTGCCGCAGCTCGTGCAAGGACGTACACTCACGGTGTCGCGTGGCATCACGTGCCAGGACATCCGTGAGCCGCTGGGCGTCGTGGCAAGCGTCGTGCCATTCAACTTCCCCATCATGGTGCCCATGTGGACCGTGCCCATTGCGCTCACTATGGGCAACTGCGTGATTCTCAAGCCGTCTGAGAAAGTGCCGCTCACAATGCGCCGCGTGGCGGAGCTGCTCGTGGAGGCCGGCGTGCCCAACGGCGTGTTCCAGATCGTCAACGGCGAGGCCGACGTGGTCACGAGTCTGTGCGACCACGAAGATGTCGCGGCCGTGACGTTTGTGGGCTCGTCGCGTGTCGCGCAGCTCGTGGCGCGGCGCTGCCGTGCGCTGGACAAGCGCGTGCTCGCGCTGGGCGGCGCCAAGAACCATCTCGTGGCGCTTCCGGACGCCGACAACGAAATGGCCGCCAAGGATATCGTCGCGTCGTTTGCCGGGTGTGCCGGCCAGCGGTGCATGGCGGCGTCTGTGCTGCTGCTCGTGGGCGACTGTAGTGAGCTGCTGCAGCTCATTGTCGAAAAGTCCCAGCAGCTCACGCGCGGTGTCGCAGCGGGCCAGGTCGGCGCTGTGATTGACGAGGCGTCCAAGCAGCGCATTCTCAAGTACATTAACGACGCCGAGGCCGGTGGCGCCCAAGTGCTCGTGGACGGCCGCACGTGGGCTATGGATCCGTCGACCAAGGGCACGTGGGTCGGACCCACGATCCTTTTACACAGCGACCCGAATGACGCGGCCATGCGCGACGAGATTTTTGGGCCCGTGCTGTCGGTCCACCAGGTCACGACGGTCGACGAGGCGCTGGCGATTGAAAACGGAAACGATTTCGGAAATGCCGCGAGTATCTACACGTCCAGCGGCGCGTACGCCGAGTTTTTCCAGTCGCGGTTCCGTGCCGCCATGATTGGCGTCAACATTGGCATCCCCGTGCCACGTGAGCCGTTTAGCTTTGGCGGCTTGTACGGCACCAAGAGCAAGTACGGCGACATGGACATTACGGGCGACGGCGGCATTGAGTTTTTCTCCAACCGCCGCAAGATCACCAGCAAGTGGAGCGCGGTGACCAATTTGAACGACAAGGCGAATTTCAGCGCCCAGATCTAAAAGTGTTGGTGTTTTTTAAAAAAAGGAGAGATCTATAGGTCTAAAACCGAGTCTAAAAGAACCAACATGTTTAGGATAAAAATGTCATTTTGTTGTTGAAAAGAGAACCAAACCTAAACGAACCTAACCTTACACGACAGCGACAAGCCCAACCACAAGCGACGCTGCCAGTAGCACCCACCGCGTCGTGGCAGTTTGAGAGGGCAGTGCCATGGCAGACGACGTGATGCTCTTTGGTGCGATGGTACTCGTGCGGTTGCTCTTCTTTTTCTTCGTGCCATATTTCTGGATATACAAATCCTCTTTACTGGCCACGCACTTGTAGGTTTCGTCGCGCTTGTCGTACGCGCACATCGAGTCGTTCGTGAGCACGTGGCCCGTGTCCTGGCACGGCTGCGCGCCTGCCTTGGGACACTCGCCCTTCTCCCCCACGGCCGCGTTGCCACACTTGTCGCCAATCACGGCCGATGGCAGCAAACAATAGTCGGCGGCGCTCATGAGCGAGACTTTGCGCACGTCTTTGCACACACACGCGTAGCTCAACGACGCATCCATCTCCTGTTCGTCCGAGCTGCCACCATTCAGTCCGTTCGATGTGCCACTAGCACTGCCACTGGCACTACTGCCGGTACTGCCACTGGCGCTGCTGGGGCTACTAGTGGTGGCACTAGGACTGGCGGTGGTTCTTCGCGGAACTGGGCCGGTCGTGCCAGGAGGTTTGGTGGTCGGGATCGCCAGTAGCGTGGATGGCTTGCTGGATATCGTAGTGCCAGTGCTGGCAGCGACCGTGGCGATGGGCTGTGGTGCCAGAACGCCAGCCGCGATCGCTTGCTCCCGTGAGCCCGACGATGACGCCGCACGAGTCAGTAAAGCGGGGGAGGGCATCAACGTCGTGGACTGCAGCGTACCGATATCACCTGTGGATGGTGACCACGTTGGTGTAAATGTTGTAGTAGGAATGGCTGGTGCCATACCGTTGTTCGCGAGGATCGGAATAGCGCCAGTGGTGGTAGCCGCTGGCATGGCTGGCGATCCCGTGGCAGCACCTGGCATGGCAGGTAGTGAGGCGATCGCGGACGCGTCTTGAGGAATCGGTCCTGTGAACGACGAGATGGGGATCACTGCGGCGTCCGTCGCATGGGTCGTGGCCATCGCCACCGCTGCCACCACTGCCATGGCAGAGACTCCAACTGTTCGCATCTTGTGTGTGGTTTTAGTTTTTCTTGTGTCGTGTTGGTGTGCGCGTGAGACGGCAAATGTCAAGATGTCGTTTTGTTGGTGTTGGTGAAAAATGTGTTGGTGTTGGTGGTTGTTGGTGTGTTGGATCTCCTGGGCGTGGGCAGCTCCTATCCTTTCTCTCTTTCGCGTGTATCATCGTCGCGTAAGGAGACCCATCGCATCGCATCCCATTCCACTCCATTCACAGTCACTACGATGGCACATGATGGCCATCAAGTGCCATGCCAGGAATAGCGATAGCTGGCAGAAAAACACCGGAACGTGCCGCAGCGATTCCTGCGAAACGTGCGTGGAAACAGAGGAAAGGGAGTGGCTCGTCCCATTTCAGACCCAATCTGATGGGAAAGCGGCCATGATGGCCAGTGTAAGTGGGAGACGTCGCTGGTCTGGACACTACTGTGCGATTGTGACGTTTCAAGATCGATCCAAATTCCCCATAAGTACGATTCGGCTAAGTTCGTATTCATAAAGTACGTGACTTAAATACAAGCCCCTATCCAATTGGCGGCCATCGATTCCGCAACAAACAGGCAGCTCCATCATCGTCCGGACGAAATCCCACGAAGCAAATCACAGAGTATGTCGAGCATCAAGGGAATCGTGCGACTGCGCGTGGCAGCGGGCAAGGCCGCGCCATCGCCTGCCATCGGTCAGGCGCTGGGTCCGCTCGGTGTCAACATGATGGAGTTTTGCAAGGCGTTTAACGAGCGCACCAACAAGCACATTGACAGCACGCCGATCCCCGTGACGCTCACGGCGTTCAGCGACCGCACGTTCAAGTTTGAGATCAAGACGCCGCCTGCGTCGTGGTTTCTCAAGCGCGCGGCGGGCATCAGCAACGGATCCGCCACGGCCGGCCAGCAGGAAGTGGGCACGGTCCATTTGCGACAGATCTACGAGATCGCGCAGGTCAAGCAGCAGGACGAGCACGTCAACTACATTGACCTCGAGTCGATCTGCAAGAGTCTTATTGGATCCGCCAAGTCCATGGGCATCCGCGTGCTGCCGTAAACAGTCTAAACAGTCTGGCTTGATACGACTAGTACTAGAAAAACGAGAGAGAAACAAATACAAAAAACGTAAACAACCCGATTATTTTTTTTTCACATGTTCCCACTACTACAGTAGTAGATGCTTCTTGTTTCACGCAACTTGTACCGTAGCCACAGCTACTCGCCCATTTCCATGCGCAAGTCGCTCTCTCGGAACAGCGACGTGCGGCGCGAGCCCATGATGTCGCTGCCCATGTAGCTAAAGTCTTCAAAGTGCATTGTCTGCGGTCCCTGCGACGAGCCCAGCGCGCCGCTGCCCACGACGGGCGAGTCCGCGACATCCTGCTGCTTGAACACATTGGGCACGTACTGCAGCTCCGCGGCCAGCGTGCTGTTGCCGTTGCTCATGCGGTCGCCCAGTCCAGCGCCCACTTGCGGCTTGAACGGCGGTTCAATGCGTTTCTGGAGCAGCGCGTCCCAGTCCACGCCGTGGAACCACGGGTGCTGCATGATCTCCATGGGCCCCACGCCGCTGTCGCCACAGCCCAGGCGACGCCGTGGGTTCTTGACCAGCAGCCGCTGCAGGAAATCCGTCGCCGTGGTTGAAAACCGGTCGCTTGGGAACTCGGGCTCCTTGGACAAGATATTTTGAAACATTTGGCGCCGGTTTTTATCGTAAAACGGCGTGGCGCCTTGGATCATCTCGTACACGAGCACGCCGTAGCTCCACCAGTCGACGCTGTTGCCGTACGACGACGCCGTGCGCTGCGAGCAGAGCAACTCGGGCGCCAAGTACTCGGGCGTGCCCACAAACGTGGACCCTTCGTCGTCTTCTTTCGATAATCCAAAGTCCGTGATCGCAATGTGGCCGTCGCTGTCCATGAGAATGTTCTCGAGCTTCAGATCGCGGTACAAAATGTGCATGTGGTGCAAATGCGCGAGCGACAAGAGGATCTCGGCGGCGTAAAACTTGGCGCGCATCTCGGTAAACCGCTTGAGTTTGCGCAAGTGCACAAACAGAGAACCACCCGAGTAGTAGTCCATGACCAAGTACAACTTGTGGTGGTTCTGGAACGCGTACCGCAGCCGCACGACGAACGGATGTTCCACGTGCTTGAGAATGCGCTGCTCGGATTTCGTGTGTTCCACTTGCTTTTTCCGGAACACGTCTTGCTTACGCAGCACTTTCATGGCGTACACGCGGCCGTGGTTGCGACCGGCTTTCTTTTTCGCTAAAAACACTTTGCCGTACGCGCCTTTGCCCACGACCGACAGCAAATCAAAGTCGTTCACGCTCATGGACGTCGAGATGACCATGCTGCGGCGTGCGTTCGACGTCGAGCGGCCGCCGCCCGCGCTGGACGTGGATGATGGGTCGTCCAGCATCTCGGCGTCTTCAAAGTGTTCCTGTTGGTGCCAGGACGACCCACTAGTAGTCGCGTTGGCATTCCCATTCGCATTCGCATTGGCGACGGCGTTGGCGTTGGCGTGCGCGTACTGCGACAGGCGGCTCATCTCGTCCATGAGCAGCTCATCTTCCATTTGGTCGTCGGGCATCGAGCCACGCGCGCTTTCGAAAAACGCAAACACCGTGTCCATACTCGCGGCGATCGTCCACGCCGTGTTGCTGGACTTCTGCTCGGCGCCGCGTGGCTCTCCGGCCGAGAGGCTCAGACAGCCGAGCTGCGCACAGTCCTGGAGCTGCGAGCCCGGCGGCTCCTTGGAGCGCTGCCAGTTGATCGCGCGCGCGCCCAGCAGTTGCCGCACGTCGTCCGTGTCGTCGCTTTCCATGCGATGGCTGGATTCGATAAACGCCACGGCCGCCAATTTGGACCGAAGCAGCGGCTGCGTGCACACCAAGTGCTTGGCCAATGGACCGCCCCGCCCGTACGCCGCCACGTACACTTGGCTACACGCCGTGCGCACGCCGTACGTCTCCCAGATGTACCGCACGTGCATCTCCGGTGTGCTCGAGTACGGGATGGGCACTTTTTCACCATTCTGGACCGATATCTGGTGGTTGGTACTCGGATTCGCGACGATCACACCGTACCCCTTGGACAGCGCCGTGTGCACGTACGGAAGCATGGAACCGGAGCGGTACTGGTTCGGTAGCTCCTGGGATTCCAGCACGAGCGAGCGGCTCCAAATGCCCGGTTGGATGCCGTTGCCGCTGACAATTACGATCAATAAACGCCTGCAAATGTGCCAGTTGGCGCTCATAAAGATCGAGCACTTGGCGGGGCTCTCGGGCGACGGGATCCACGTCTCGACAAAGCCCAGTTGCTTCATTTTCGCTTGTTCTTCCTGCACGATCTGGTGCAGAAGCGCCTCCATTTGGTTGCGCGGATCGCCGCCGTGCGGATGCTATGTGGATAGATAGATACACGAAAGGTGGCGCGAAGGTTAGACACGCATTTGTTGGTGTTGGCGGACAATGTCTAAACCGTCTAACGTTGTACCATCATTTAGACGTGGAGAATATGATAGACCCGACTGGGAGGAAGGATATATGGCGCGGCGAATGGCAGATTATTTGACGTGAGCTGCGCTCGCTCGTTGGGTGCCGCGGGCAAGGCGGGTGGCGGGCGATACACTGTACCGGTAAGGAGATCAGAAGCTTGCACACCCAGACTCCAAAATCTCACACACGGAGGGAGAAATGCAGCAACAGCAGCAGCAGCAGCACAACGCTAGCGAGAGAAAGAAAGGGGTCTTACGGGCCGACGACGAGAGCAGAACGAAGGTGAAAGACCAGACCAGCTGGGGCGCATCTCCGTTTTTTAGACGCTTTTGTCAAAGTTTGGACGTTTACTGTGGCGACCTTCGCGCAACATGGAATTTCGACGGAAAATTTGAGGAAGCGCACCCTCATCTGTCAACTGTGGGATTTGATTTGTACCATTTAGGGACGTGACAATCAAGGTCCCGAATACCTCTATCAATTGATTTGGTATCGCAAATGGAGAGGTTGTCTCAAAAGTTAACTTATTCGAAACCGCACTTTGCAAACCACAAGCAGCTCATCGTGCATCCCGTCACCTCGGATTCAACAAAGAACGAAACTGGGGAGGAGAGAGATACAGTTACAGTAGAGAGGAGAGAGAGAAGATGTTTCTGCTCAAGCGCACGGACCCGACGCTCACAGCTACGCAGAAGGCGCTGTTGCGCAGCCAGCAGATCGATGCACGCGGCGCATTCGTGATCGTCAACACGCTGCTCGTGGTGCTCGTGCTGTACACGACGTACCGTTTCCCACTCAAGTTTGTGCGCGTCACGGGCGAGTGCGTATTTCTCCCATACTATACTAGTAGGGAATCAGACGCCTGTGTATCTAAATACTTTCAATTGTTTATAGATGTGACTCCAACTGGCTGCAGCTGGGCGTCGCGGAGAGCGCCGACCACGTCATCTGCTGCGACGCGTCATTCCCGCCAGAGCTGCGGCAGGCGCCGTGCCACGCCGGCATGAGTCTCGCGCCCGTGCTCGTGTCGCTGCAGGCCGCGTGGGTGCTGCCGCTCACGCCGCTCATCTTCAACTACGTGATCCTCATGCTTGGAGAGAACCCGACGATGCCGCGCATCCGCGTGCTGGTGCGCCGTGGCGGTCTGTACCTCGCGCTCATGCTCTTCCGCACACTTGTGCTCTACATGGGCTTCAACCAGCTCGAGCACGCGATTGTGACGCTGCTGTTTGGCGGATCCGCCGACCGCGCGTGCTGGTACAGTGGCCTGCGTCGCAATAACAAATGCGCGTCGCATTTCGACCACTCGGACCATTTTGTGCTGCTGGTGTCGCACTATCTGGCGATCGCGCTGTTTGAGTGGTTTGCGCTCAGTGTGGAGATCGCCGTGGCGTGGAAATTCAGCTTCAAGAAGACGTTTCTGCGCTTTTGGACGCTACTGCTCAGTGGCGCTGTGGTGTACACGCTGTTTTTCACGGCCTCGTACTTCCACTCGGCGTCAGAAAACGCACTGGCGCTGCTGGTCGCGCAGCTCTTTGTGATGCTGCCGCTGTATTTGCTCTCGCAGGACTATTTTGCGAGCTCCAAAATGCTGCGGCTCCGCAATTTTGTGCTCCCAGCGGCGGAGGATTACAAGAACGAGTAGAGTAGAGTAGAGGAAAGAGAATGTGTCGCATGGGTTGTGGGACGCGACGGTCTCACTTAGAACGGCAGTTGGAGATCAATACACTACACTCGCTGAAATTCATTCCCATACACAACACGCCGTTGGAATCCCTCTTCCTCACACTTGGATTCTCTCTCATTCTCCCGCCACAGATCCAATAAGAAGACGGAGACCGACAAACAAGAAAAAAAACATGAGCAGCTCCACTGGTGGCGTCGACTATGAAGTGGAGGCCGTGGTGATCGACAATGGCTCCGGTATGTGCAAGGCCGGCTTTGCGGGTGACGACGCTCCGCGTGCCGTGTTCCCATCGATCGTCGGACGACCCAAGCACATGGGGATCATGGTCGGCATGGACCAGAAGGACGCCTATGTAGGCGACGAGGCACAAACCAAACGCGGCATTCTCACGCTGCGGTACCCGATTGAGCACGGTATCGTGACCAACTGGGACGACATGGAGAAGATCTGGCACCACACGTTCTACAACGAGCTGCGTGTCGCGCCAGAGGAGCACCCGGTGCTGCTCACGGAGGCGCCGCTCAACCCAAAGGCCAACCGCGAG
>JAADWC010000100.1:0-22364 GCA_023336095.1 Pythium pectinolyticum | reverse complement strand
TCCAGTGGCGGGGTCCCGTCTCGTCCGGTCCACTGCCACCATATCGCTTGCCATGTCCTCCTTGCTCCTGGACAATGCCAGATCACATGCGCGGTACAGAGGTCTTGGGTGTCGTGGGCGCAGCAGCCGTGTGGACAGCGCATTGGCTTTCCGGTGTTGTCTCGGGTGTTGAGCGCGCCCAGGTGGAGCCGGTAGTGAAAAGAACGCTGGTAGTCTGTCGTACCTGTTGTTGTCCAGATCGGTGAGCTGAGGATGGCCGTGAAGACCGGCGCGTCGGTGCGGAGTAGTCGCGTAAGTCGGGCAATGGCTCGCGTCAGTCCATCCGCTCTGGCACGTCTCGTGGCTGTTGTCTCTTTCGTTCGTGTGTGGAGTTCTTGGGTGGTCGGTCCGTTCTTGTATCTCGTGCGTGGCGGCAACAAAGTAGGTCCGTGGTGCAGAAGCGGGTGGCCGCTAAGAATGACGAGGCCGAGGTCTCGGTTTGTGAGGCGCGCGTGTGCATCATCGTCGGCGCGGTCCGCAAAGGTCACTGGCTGGCCCCAGCCCGAGCAGTGAGCCTTGATGGGCGCGGTCGTTGGTCCGTGCTGTGACCATTTCTCGCGTAGAGACGTGCCCGTCATCGCGCCGACCGAGTCGATGTGCCACTCGTAGAGGTCGAACTCGGCGTGGCCGTTGTTACTGTACACGCGGGTGCCTCGACCCGCCAAGGAATCATGCGGTGGAAGGCCGCTGTTCAGGATGATGAGACAGAGCCAAGTGCACAGTCGGTGTCGTTGCGTTGGTCGTAGTTGGAGGGCATCGGCTGCCGTCGGGATCTGGAAGTCGTAGGACCCATCCGTGTTCTGGTGCAGGTGGAGGTCGCCGATGGTGTCGATCCGGATGCCTGGGTAAGCGGCTCGACGGAGGGGATTACCATCCTCACCGCTGATCCACGAGTTGTCAGCCCACGGAAAGGTGCCCCAGAAGGATCGAATCTCTGGTGGCATCACTGCGTAGGTGGACACGCTAAGGCGATCCCACTGCTCACGCAGCTGTGCTGGTATCGTTAGACGCCCCACTCGCGTTGTGATCCACTGGAGTCCACGTGCTGGCTCGGTCAGTTGGGCGATGAGGTCACTTTTGTGTCGGGCGAGCGCTGCTGGGTGGCGATATTGGTCGGCGATCTGGGCGTTGACGCGTTCCCATCCGAGCTGGAGCAGACTGCGGGTACCGTCGACGGTCTGGTGTTGTCGTCGCTGGGCACGGGCGGAGGGGTAGGAACTCACGGTGTGGTTGGCCAATGCGACTCCTGTCGCTGCGATCAGGTCGTGGGTGATGGCCCAGTATTTCGACCGGGTCTTCGTGTTCCATACCGTAACCATCCGCGCCGCTTGGTCGATCATCGCGGTTCTGAAGTCGATGAGTCCCAGGCCGAGGTCGCTACGTGGGAGCGCGAGGAGACTGGGGGCAATCTTGTGTGCTCTTGTGGGCTTGGACGTCACAGTGCCATGCCACAAGTACTGGCGCCAAAGCGCATCGAGCTGCTGGAGGGCTTCCACCGGTGGTGTGTGGTGCTTCGCTACGAACAGTACACCCGGAAGTGCCACCGTGTTGAGGACGGCTACGCGCTCGTTCATGCTGGTAGTGTGCCGGGTTGCGTGGCCGATGTGCTTGTGGAGCTTGGTGATCCGCTTGTTCCAGTTCTGGGTGGCGAGGTCGCTTCCTACTCCTATCTCTATCCCTAAATATGTAGCTGTGCTACCTACTGCTACGACTGGAAAGGATCCGACCATCGTCGGCGTCACTGCGGTGTTGAGAAGAATCGCCTGGCACTTGGTGGGCTGCACCCGGAGTCCTGAGATCGTTGCGAAAGCGTGCAATGTCGTGGTGATGGCGTCAATCATGTCGGCGCGTTGAAGAAAGACGACTGAGTCGTCGACGAACGCCGAGAAGGTGTGGTGCTCGTGCGTCTTGAGTCCGCGGATGTCGATGCCTGCCACTCCCTGGGTTTGCTCAACCGCGTATTTTCTGCGTCTCGACCGCTATCAGAAACAGTAGTGGAGCGAGCGGGCAACCCTGACGGATGCCGGTTGTCACTGGAATGGTCGTGGAGAGGTCGCCGTTGACGAGGAAGTTGGCTGTCGTGTGGTCGTGCAGCCGGACCACTAGGTCGACGAAGTCGCGCGCGAATCCGAAGGCGGAGAGTGCGTGGCTGAGGAAGTCTCTGTCGAGCGTGTCGCAGGCTTTTTTGAAGTCAAGCAGGAGCACGATGGGCACGTGCGCAGCGTCTTCTGTTGGGTCGTTGTACGCCGCCGCAAGTACTGTGGTCATCAACTGGATGTTGTTCGTCATTTCGCGCCCGCGCACAAATCCGTTTTGGTCCGCGTTGATGATCTGGCCGAGACAGCGCTGGAGTCGCGTCGCGAGGATCTTCGTGAAGAGCTTGTAACTGGACTGCAAGAGAGCGATGGGTCGGTAGTTCATCGCGTCAGCTGCATCGCCTCCTTTGGGGATGGGGACGATCACTGCTTCACGGAAGGAGGCTGGCAATGCCCCACCTCCGACGATATCGGAGAACATGGAGGCCAAGTAGTCGGTCATCTCTTCGCCGTGGTCGCGGAAGAAGTCATTGTTGAGTCGGTCTGAGCCGGCCGCTTTGTGCTGCCCGAGGTTGCGGATGGCTGAAGTGACCTCAGTGCTCGAGATGGGCTGCAGTAACTGCTCATTGTCGTCCTGGGTCAAGACGCAGTGTGTCGGGATCTGGAAAAGCCCGGCTGCCAGCGCTGGTTGTTCTCGGACCGAAATGGCTGCGTGGCGTTGGGAGAGCAGTGGCGACCACTCGTCGGCCATTACGTCTGCTGTGGATCGGTGTGGGTCATGGAGCGGACTGCTGCTGCGAAGGTGGGCGATGACAGGACGTTCGCGTTGCCATAGTCGCTTGTAGAGTGTGCTGTGGTCGCTCGCTGGTTTTCGAAGGCGTTGTCCACGGCGGCGCTGCAGTCGCCGTTCAATTCGTTGTCGTTCGTAGTCGATCAGGTCCTGGAGAGTGCGGAGTCTCCGTCGGCGGCGGCGTTCGGCTTTCGTGACCGCTCGTCTCGCTCGTCGTAGCTCCGTGTGTTTGATGTCTCGCAGGCTCGTGGTCAGCAGCTGCCGCGTCGTCTCCCAGTCGAGTGCGTTCGCCGTAGCGGTGTCCATAGTGTGCTGCACTGCCTGTCGAACGGCTGCGTCGATCTCGTCGGGGTGTCGGCCGTGGATGGGGTAGAGCAGCGGCGGGATCGGGTGGGTAGTTGGCTGTAGGTCTGGATCTCGACTCCACACGATGTATCCTTTGTGATCTGTCTCTGCGTGGGGAATGATCGTGTTGGTGGCTGCTGTCCACTGCTGTTCACGATGGTTGGCGTAGCCGCGGTCGAGTCGGGCGCCATGCTGCTGCTGCCAGTAGGTGAGACGGTCGCGCGCAGTCGTTCTCGAATTACGCTGGGCCACGTCAGTCGCTGTGTCGCTTAGTGCATGCCGGTGGAGGAGGTTGCTGAGTGCGGGACTCTCGGAGGGCCCCGAGCTCCAGCGTCCGTCCGTGATTCTGTCATATCCTGGCTCCAGTACACAGTTAAAATCGCCCATCATGAGGAGACGCTTACCTTGTTGTGGGAGGTGGGCCATGATGTGAGTAAAGAGGAGCTCGCGTTCCGCTCGCACGTTCGGTGCGTACACATTTACCAGGGTTCTGGTGTTGGACTGGATCGCGAGCACTCGTCCGGGTGGGAGATCCATGTCGATGGGGGTCCAGTGGTCGGGGCAGTCGGGGTGTAGGAGGATGCCCACTCCAGCAGCGGCGCGGTCGGTGATGGACCAGAAAGCGAGTGGTCGTTCCTCGTCGACGTGCCTGCCCCACAGTCGCGCCCACAAGGTTGTGAGGTCGTGGGCCTCTTGGTGCGATGTGACGTGGGTCTCTTGGAGGAGGATGGCGTGAACTTGGCGCCCGTCCAATTGCTGCTTCCAGCCTGCCATCCAGAGCCGTTGAGAGTCTTTTCGGAATCCGCGAACGTTCTGGGAAAGCGTGCCTGTTGTGGCGTTCTTGGGGAAACGCTGAGTGATGGTGTGGTTGGGTCTGGTGTGGGGGTCATGGAAACTGGTCAGCCAAGGGAAGCTCAGTTTCGACGGTGGGTCGTTGGTTGGTGGGTTCTGGTCGGTGGGTTGGGTTGTGGGGGAGCCCTTAGCATCGTGGTGGTGCCGGGACTGGGTCGATGAGGAGACTCTGGATGAAGCGCTCGACTGGTGTCCATGTACGCTCCTCCATACTCGTCTTCAGTGCAGCTCGGAAGGTGGGGCTTTCGCGGTACACGTATGGGAGTTCGACTGCGCCGGGTTGGTCTTTTCCTTCGTGGTGGATGATGTGGCGACCTAAGGAGGGAAAAAGATCATCGAGCACAAGCACGTAGGCAAATTCCTTCGCATAGTTAATACTGAGGAATGGAACTGCTCCTGGTCCTTTGAGGTGGGTGGGAGCTGCTTCTCGTAGCAGCGACCATTTGGCACCATCCCGATACGTTACCGTCTTCTGCATCATCGAGTCGGCCGTGGTGATGGTGCGGAGCCACTCGTCGAGTACTGCGCGGTGGCTGGGCTGTGTCACCGTGTTGATGACTAGCTCTAGCTGGCGGAGACAGTAGCGCATTCGCTTCGCTGCCATCCAGCCCTTGATGGCCTCGTCCGTGAAGTGGTCCAGGAGCACGAACGGGTTGGCGTACCATTTGGCGAGTTCCGTCATGACCGTGGGCTGCGAGGCCGCAAACTTGGCGATGGCTGCAGGGTCTGTCAGTGGCGGTAGGAGCTGCCCGTCCTGTTCCGCCCATTCTTGTACCACTCGTTCCCATTCTTGTTGCGACCACGTGGCATACGCGCCGTCTTCTTGAGATGGCGACGGCAAGGCGTAGTAGTGTTCCGCACTGCTGGACGTGGGGCTGGGCGAGTACTGCGATCCACTCAGGTTCTCCTGCGTATCGCTTGCGTTGACCGTCTGGGCATCTTGGGCCAATTGGATCTCCGTCTCGTCGCTGGCTTGTGTCATCTCGGCGTCGCTGTTGTCGTTGCATCCACTGGTGATCGCTAGCAGCTCCTTCAGCCGTGGTGGGTCCAGCACCATTGCGTCGATCGCTGTCTTTTTGTCATGACGGTTCCAGTTGTCCTGCGCCAGAGCTCGCAGGATGTCGCTGGACGTCACCGAGCTTTGTGAGGAGACGAGTTCCAATCGCGTCGGTCCTGCGGGAGGACTGCCAGCGCGGTGGATGGTGCCTTCGTTCGCGTTCCAGTGGTCAGTCATCTTGGTGGCTTTGGTCGGGTTGGAGCGGCGTTGGGTCGTGCTGGCTGGTTGGAGCAGAATCGAGTTGTAGTGGTTGCCGGTGTAGTGAAGGACGAGGGGAGTCTGGCGGTTCTTGAGGTCTTGCTGGATGGCTATAAACCAGTTCTTTAGTCCAGGTTGTTGGACCGTGGCCGAGAGAAACTGCGTCCTGGTGGGTACGTCCCGCAGCCGTTGTGGTACGATGGTCATGAGCTGGACGTTCGTTGGGTCCGCTGTGTCCCACACGATGTGGATCTGGCGTTGGAGGACCTTGGCCGCCATGCGCAGCGTGTCGGTTCCTCCCCACAGGTGGACTGGCAGCAGTTGGTGCAGCTCCGATGAACTGGTGGCTATGTCTTTGTAATATTGTTCCATGGCTGCGTGGAGTTCATCGGTAGTTCTGTTCGCTGGGGAGCCTGTCGCAAAGTCCAGGATCGCTGCCGGGTTCGCCTGAGTCCGCTCCAGATCTGCGTCGACAAGGGTACCGTGGTACATCGCGTACTTCATTAACGTCGTCAGCTCGACGTGGGTGTCGGCTGCGCCAGCGTCCTTGATAGCTGTTTGCAGTAGTGTTTATACAAGAGCATAGAATTGACAATTACCCGTATCAGGCGTGGAGCTGCACTTACCGGACAAGGCATTGAGCACCCATGCTTTCGATGCAGAATCGGTAGCGTGTTGCATGCTGGCGTTCAGGTGGTGTGCTAGTGCGTCATGGTCGATGCTGCGTCCGTGGCGTGTGGCTGCTGCCAAGATGGCGTGGCCGAGGCGTTCCATGTCGGCTCGGTGCACTGCAGCGGCGACAGAGTCCGCGTCCTCGGCTTTCTTGTAGGGTTTGGAGCGGCTAATGGTCTTGGTCGCGGGCGGCACTGGTGCTGTGGGCTTCTTGTTGTCTTCACTGACTGGTGTCGTGGTGGCATCGCTAGTAGCCGGGGTTTCCGGTTGAGGCTCGCCTTCTGGTTCCTCCTCGGCTTCGTCCTTGTGCTCGAGGGCGCTGTAGGTGTTGGTCGTCTTGGGTTTGGTTTGTTTTTTGTGGTTTCGTGGCGCGATGGATGCCGGCTTGGCGCCCGTGGCGGTGCTGCGGCGCTTCGTGAACTTGGCTACATTCGTCAGCCATTCCTGTGCTGCTGGTTCCGGCGCGTGCTGAGGGTTACTTGGCGCTGGTGGCGGGATTGTGGCTGTGGGCTGGATCGCGCCGCTGGAAGTCGTGGGCAGAGCTGCTGTCGCGGTGGATGTGGTCGTCTGGCTGGGGTCGGAAGAGTGTGGCGCTGGGTCTGGAGTAGGGGCTGGCGCTGGAGCTGGATCTGCTTCGCGTGCTGGTACTGGCTCTGGTACGGGTACTGAGGCTGGTGTGTTGTTGGTGGCTGGGTCTGCCGTCTCTGCGGCCGGGGTCATGGGCTGCTGCGTGATCGAGACGGTGGTGGTAGCCGCTGGCGGTTGGCCCAGTGCCAGAAAAGTCGCCTTTGCCTCGTCTGGGCTACGCCACATCGCTCGCTCGGTCTTGATGGCTCGAATCTCGTCATCGGTGACCACCAGTGTGTTCTCTTTGAGCCATTCAGCCTGCGGGACCGTGCACGCGACAGCTTCGTGCCCGATGCGCGCGCACTGGTGGCACGGCGCGTTCCGCTTTCCCATTTTGTGGAGGATGAGGAGCGCGTGGTCGCGCCACATTATACGATTGATCTTAGCCAGCTCGGGTGGGCAGGTAGTCTTGTGGGCATAGAAATCCCACAAGAGGGACCACTCTGAGGCAGGTCCGTACGTATCGAGTGGCATACTCATCTTAATGGCGTTGTTCGTTTTGATCTGGAGGTACTGGGCGAGCTTGTCGATTTCCATGGTACGCGTGACATTGGTGACTCGGAACCGGTATTGACCTTGGTAGCGATCATCCGCTAGACCGTCCGCAGGCGCCGTGTACACGATTTCGGTAGAGCCATCAGCTGCTGTCTTTATCTCGCGGTACTTGGCGTCCGGGTTGGAGAGTTTCGCCTGCTTGGTACCGATGGGGATCTCCATGCCTTCCCACTGAATCGCTTCTTTCTTGGTAAAGAAGTGGAAGTGGAGAGCCTTGATCTCGTGGTTATAGGTGATCGTCTTCGTGGCTTGGATCATCCGCGCGACTTCCGGGTCAGTCCAGTTCTGGTAAGCGGCGTCCTTGGTCAGTTTTTCGGCAAGGCGTTTGGACGACTGGTTATAGTCGTAGATGGTTGCTTGCACGGGCAGGGTGATGAGTAGTTCTCCCTCCGCCTGGAGTACCATTTGTTGATGGACCCAGTTGATTTGGGCGAGGTTGCAGCAGCGCTTGATAAACTGCGGCAGTGCCCGGATCAGGATCGTGCCATTCATGATACCCAGGAGGATACTCCACTCGTCATCTGTTGGTGCCCGGCAGGTTTCGGCGAATGGGAGCTCTGCGGCGCATACTTTGCGGAGGTGGAGGATCCGTTCTTCAGTGAAGACCGACGTGTCAAAACGAAAGGTTTCCATATCGGCCGCCAGTGCTGCTGCCTGGGACGCTGCCTCTTGGCCGCTAGTCCAAACGTTGAAAGGTTTTGGTTTTGGCGCGGTGGCTGTCGCCAGACGATCCTTGAGAATGCGTTCAAAAGTCCACGTCGACTTGAGCATGGCCAGAATGACCACTTTCAGTGCGTTGTGAAAGCGGGGTTGGACGTAGTCGTTGGTGAGCAGTACGTTGGCATACTCAGTCAGCAATACCTGTTGGTCTGCTGTGGTGTGCGGGAACTCGGTGCCGGCCTTGGGCTTTTGTCCTGTACTGATGATTTCTTGGTAGAGCTTGGAGAAGTAGGCCGCGTTGATTTCCTCGGCAGTGTTGCTGGGTTGCGTGCCGTCATCCATTGCCGAGTGCCAGCGCTTGAGTTGCTCATAGTACTGCACGTATGTAAGTCGGTGAATCTTTGCTGGCGTCTTCTGTGGCGCAGTCGGGATCGGTTCGCCCATGTCCTCGTCCGCGTTTTCCTGCTTACCTTTGGCCGTGTCCGTGCTCACCGAGGTGAGTGGAGTCGGGCCTTGGGCTGGCTCTCGGTGCGGTGGGGACATGTCGACGTCCTCGTCGCGCTTCTGCGTCATGGTGATGGGGCTCGTGCACGCGCTGGTTGGGGTGGCTGGCACGATTTCGTCAGAGGTTGTTGCCTCTGGTGCGGGAGCAGTCGGGTCGTAGTGACAGGCGCACTCGCACGTGCAGTTCTCAAAACAGCGGAAAAAACCCTCACAGCAGCACTTACAATGGCATGGGCACTCACAGCCGTCGTGACGGTCTTTTCCGATCGGGTCATTGCATTCTTCGCACGTGCGCATCGCGAGCAGCAGTGCCGCTGCTGCTTCGGAGTAGCGGCGCTGTTGCAGCTGTTCCAGAGGGTCCTGCGCGGTGGTAGAGCTCTCTGGGTCTGCCGCCGTCGGCGGCGCGTCTTTTGGTTGCTGCGGTGGTTCGAGGCCGGGGGTATTCGTTCCTCCGTCGTGCCCGCCGCTCGCGCTCGTCGGCGTTGGTGGCGTGCTCATTAGGTGGACCGAAGTCATGGGCATCATCGTCGAGATACCTGGTTTTAGTGACCGCCAGCGGGGGATGTCACTATTAGTGCCAGGCGCTCGGTCTTGATCAACGGGGTTGTTGTTGCTGGGACGGTACACAGAGGGAGATGACCTGCTTCCAGGGGCCACTCAAACACTCTGAATCCAAGCGAACGGTGATTGGTTGTTATTCTGACTGTTGGGTTCAGCGCAGAAAAGGAAGTCGGTTGGAGCAGCTTGTGCCGCAGTGCAGGAGCAGCCGGATATTCTGCGGGCAGTGCTGTACGCCGTTCCGTTTCCAGAAGTTGTCATCGCGCAGCTGGACGCCACTGTCTTGCTACACGCCGGGCGTGCAGCGATACGTGTCGCACGTGCACAGATGCTTTATCGACTGCAGCCTTTCCTGCCAGCGCCGGCGGCAAAATTCTGTCAGGAGTGGGGAGAATCGTTGGTGTCGAATGCAAATCTCGGAGCGCGATGGGCTTTGGCTCGGGACTCAGCGAAATGGCGCACCGTCATTGCGCACGCAAAGAAAGCCAAGGTGCCCATTCCTACCCGGATCCACCCTGGACTCGATGTGAATCACTGGGCGCGCCTGATCGCCTTCCTGATCGTGGTGTCTGGCAACGTGCCACTTCACTTCCACAAGGCTGCCTTCCCCATGCAGTGTTATGCGTTGTTGCTGTGGACCAGCCGAGAACGTTGACGTAGTGGCTACCGCAGCTACAGCGCTACGCAAACGTCGATGGGCGGCAACGCTTCAAGTGTTTCAGCATTGGCAGAAGCAAGGGCCTCGGCTCTCTGTTACGGTCGCTATCTCGCATCCTGGTGCGAGCGGCGTCGTAGCGGCTCGTAGTTAAAGGCACCCCACGGGTGCCACGTCCATCTGCAGGGCGACCTGCAGGTGGGCCAGGGGGCTGGACAGCGACACCAACGCCGCACACCCGCTCCACCCACGCGGCGCGAGTTACAACGCCGACGCGGCAGGCAGGCTTTGCGAGCGGACCGCGACGCACCAAGCGAGAACGCCGGCGACGAAGATGGACCAGTCGCTGCGATCCAGCAGCGTGTCCACTGCTTTGTGTCACACAGAACGTGCGAGGTATGGCCAAAGCAGAACCCAATCTAAGCAACTGATTCACGGGCTTTCGGCAGCGTACGTCGCACGGACAGGCCGATGTGGTACTACTCCAAGAAACGCGAGCGACGGCCGCCTGGGTGCGCAGTTACGCGACCAGCACGCCCGAGAGTGGGGTTTTCGTGACGAGCAGCTCACCGAGCCGTTGTCGTTTTGGCAGAGCACACCAACGGCTGCTGGAGTAGTGGCAATTCTCCTACGACCGAATTCGGCGGTGCAGAACCCACAGCCGTTGCGGCAGGAGCACTGGTCTCCGTGGTTCATGGTCATTACGGTGGAAGCGCGCGGCACGGTGGTTAACATCTACGGTCCCAGCGGGAAGAAGGCGGTAAGAGAGCAGTTCTACGAAGGGCTCCGACAATGGCCGTAGCCGCCAGGTCCGGTCCTCGTTGGTGGTGACTTTAACTGCACGTTGGATGATGAACTAGACCGTAGCTCTGCGGCTCCGCAGTCCGACGACCCCCCCCCTGCTCTACACGCTCTGCTGGAGCACTGGGCGGTGTGCGATGTTTTGCAGCCTGACATGGACGCAGTAGTCACGGAGTCGGACAAAGTTGAGTTTCGCGCACGATATCACACGTACCAGTATCGACTCCAGGACGGCTCCTTTGCCTCGAGCCGTTTGGACCGTTGGTATGTTAGCAGCACATGGGCGCAGCACATTCGCAGCTACAGCGTCGACCCGCCGGTTTATTCGAGCGACCACGACGCGGTGTCCATTGTGGCGGCAGTTCATCCACGGAGTCAGACCAGGGGACGACGACGGCGTCCGCGTGTGCGGTATCCTTTGCCACACGGCTACCGAGCGACCGTGAACACTGTCAGTCACACGGTCCTGGCTGAGTTCTCTGCCACCATCGACGAGATGCAGGGAGCACAAAGTGCCCACGGGTGGGACGAGCTCAAAAACGTGATCCGACGAACGGTTCTGCTGCAAGTTCGACCCAAGCTCCGCAGCCGCCAGCGTGGCCAGCGACGTTGACGCCAGCGTCTATCGCGAGCTCTACGAGAGGCGCTCCGACAGACACGACCCAGTAGCACTGGTGTCACGGCAACCGTCCGTGACATCACTGACGGCATCGACGCGTTGACACTAGACCCAGCTGAGCGGGTCGCAGGGCTGCGGCGTGCCATCATCCGCCTTGATAGACGACGGGCGGCAAGGAGACGAAGGCCACGATTCGCGGTCCATGCAGCAGGTACACCAGAGTCCGAGCGACGGTTCTTCCAGCGCCTCTCATCGCGGCAAGGTTACCGAGTGGGAGTGCACTTGCCTCTAGACGCTGCCGACGTAAAGGCGCCTGCGGACAGACTCGCGGCCGACTGGTGTGCCATCACGCAACGCGGCTCATGTGATGCGGCTGCGGGTGCCAATATACTCGCAGCGCTGCCGACTCTACTGGCACGGCCGGAGCTGAGCAACCTGGACGACAGCTTCACTGAGGCGGAGCTGTGACTGGCGATTGCAGCTTGCCCACGGGGAAAAGCGGCAGGGCCTGATGGGCTTCCCAAGGACTGGTATCGAGATCATGTCGACGTTCTCGTGGACGTGTTGCTGCCTCTGCTAAGCACGTGGCATCGCCAACAAACACTACCGGCCAGCTTTAGGCACGCTCAAATCGCTTGCATTCCCAAGACGACCACACCGGCGACAGGACTGGATTACCGACCGATCGCGTTCCTCAACACGGACTGCAAGATCTATGCCCGATTGCTACTCAACCGCATGCGACCGCATCTTACGGAACTTGTGGCACCGACGCAGTTTGGCTTTGTTCCCGGTCGACAAGTCCACGATGCCATCGACGTCTTCCACGGCGTCGAAGCGCTCGTTCGCAACCAGCAGACCACACCCACAGCCATGGCGGTGCTGTTGGATTTTGAGAAAGCCTACGATACGGACGAACGACCATTTCTCCTGCGTGTGCTTCATCGCGCCGATTTTCCTCCGCGGTTCCAAGCGGCTGTGGCACAAATGCACTTGCTCACCACTGCTGAGTATATCGCTGGGGACACTGTATCAGAGGCGCAGGATATCCTCAACGGCACCAGGCATGGCGCCGACGTTGTTTGTGCTCGCTGTCAACGTTTTGTACGAGCAGATCGCGACGAACGCGGCCGTCCCGGTATTCATCTACCCTCCGGCGAGGAGGTCGGCGCTGTTGGTTTTGCGGACGACACGACCGTTTATGTGGCCAGCGAGAGCGCGCTGCAGCCACTGCGACAGCTGCTCAGCACTTTGCCGTGGCCACGGGGCTTCACATTACCATTGCCAAGTGTGTGGTGATCCGACTGGGAGACGCTGGTGGCGGCGATGCGACCGCTGCAGCCTTGATCTTTCCCATTGCGGCGCAAGCGGACCCCACACGCCTTCTCGGAGTGCAAGTGGCCACGGCGGACGTGTCGGCTATGGCGTGGCGCTTGCACTGGGCTGGGCTCAAAACGAGACACAACGGATCAAGCTGCTGCGGGCCATTCTGCTTCCCAAATTCCGGTTTGTCGCACGGCACCACTGGCACACAGCTACTGTTATCGAGCGATTCCAGAGACTTGTCGACAATTTTGTGTGAGCGGGTACCCTAGAGGACACGACCCACAGGAAACCGTTTTTGTGGTTTTACGACTCGAAGTGTGAAGACCAAGGGCCGTGGAAGCACCGTCCAATGTCTATGGGCGTTGGTGGTGACTGTGCGCATACATGACGCAAGAGTGAGGTCGTGGTCGGCGGTGGTTTGTGTGGTGACTGGTGGCACTATGGCGTACAGGTACTGGACGTGGATGAGTAGCCACAGTGCACGAGCGTCGACGAGGACGGAGGGCTGCACTTCCCGCACTTGACCCACGAGCTGCTCGGACTGAGTATCGACGTGGTTCAGTGCTGGTCTAGCCCATGCGCCGGTCTCAGGAGCGCCATCGGCGACATCTTACTCACCTCCGCCACCCACACGCTCGCACCCACGCGCACAGTGCCCTGCAGCACCAGTCTGTTGCCGAGTTTGGCGAAGACCGGCACGCGGATGCGCTGCGCCCTCACAAGCACACCACACGTACGCCAGCCGAAGACGCATTGCTGGGGGTCATACTACCACACGTGGGCCGAGGCACCTCGCGTGACTATACCTGGAACGGGCTCTGGCTAGCGGTGGACTACAGCCGAGTTGCCGGACCATTGGCACAGCTCCGCCAGTTGCAAGGTGCACGGTACGGGAACCTGCTGATGGTGGCGTTGCTCCAAGCATCCATCGCCGGCGAGGAATTGCTCCTTACCTCCGACGGCGAGACAGTACTGCCTGCCCATTTCCCCGGCGTCTTTACACGCAGTGACAAGTTCCAAGATGTGTTCTCCGTCGCCTGGGACACGGCCGGCCGTATTCAGTTCATGGCCCGCAAGCATTCCACGACGCTGGGGCCTGCGGACTCGTACCACTTCAGGCGCACCGTTGTCTTCAATTACCCGGGTCTATTGCGACCACCAGGTCAACCTGGCGATCTTGTCCTTCGTCCAGCGTCACTCTATGGCTGGCGTTTGCGCCCAGCGCGGGCAGGACGAGAACTGTGGTGGAATCCAGTGCAAGACGCGGAGGTGTTTGCAGGCGTTGTGACATCAACGAAGGAGGCTGAGGGCGCGGCCCGACACTTTCTCAACTCTAACACCGTGCACTTAGACTTGCACGAGCAGTTGGACCAGCCGTACGCACTGTGGACGGGCCTGGCGACACCGACTGCCGCCGGTGGACGGAACTCGGCGAGCGCTGGGCAGCGGGCGAAGTGCCTCTTGGAAACCGAAGCGCGCCACCGACGATGGACGACGCATGACGCCCAGATTGCGGCCGGACTGGCGACGATTTCGTGGACACGCGTCCTCCACTTACCCGGTGCTCCTGCGTCACATCACCTGCTCTTCCATAAGCTCAAGGGTGACAGAGTCTCTGGCTGGGATCGGACCCATGCCCGACGTGGCTGCCCTCACTGCCCCACCGCACGCGGAACAGGAGGTCAGGTCGCCCACATCTTCTGGGAGTGTGACCAAGCGCAAGCGCTGTGGCACAATCTGTGGCTACTCTGGGAGACGTGGTAGGCCCACCCAGCGGACGACCGCCACACCAGCCTCAAGACGGACGTGTTCAGGCCTGACCGGATTTGGACGCATCCGGCACTGGTACGCATAGGACTGCCGACGGAGCAGGACACCGTGGCGACGCAGCTCGCGATCCAAGCTATATGGTCCCGCCATGTGCTGCACACACTGTACACCCTCTGGAGGTGGCGCTCGACGCCGGACCAACCGGAGGACCTGTGGATAGTGCCGCATGCACTCGCCTACCACAGCGCGTGCTTACGTGCGACGTACAGTGGCCTACGCTGGGATTGCCGGCCGCACAGCGCAGCGACTGCCTACACGGCGGAGACACTGGGGATGATGTACGAGCAGGTGATCGCGGTGGACACACAAGTGCAGCGGGTCGAGCAATCGTCCGCTCTCACTCCAACGAAGTACATCCTCTTCTTTGACGGCGGCTCTCGGGGCAACCCAGGACCGGGCGGCTCAGGCGCCGTCATTGCCGCCGTCGCGAACGATGGAGTATCTGTGCAGATCGTTTGGTCAGCCGCCATGTCGCTGCAAGCGACGACGACAACCAACAACCAGGCTGAGTAGAGG
The DNA here is from genome assembly GCA_023336095.1 of Pythium pectinolyticum. NCBI lineage: Eukaryota > Oomycota > Peronosporomycetes > Pythiales > Pythiaceae > Pythium > Pythium pectinolyticum. Next base: position 7,724 of record JAADWC010000100.1, on the reverse strand, counting down.
GGTCTCATCACGGGCTTCACTGCTGCCCTCCACAATCATTTGGCAGTCGTCGGCGACAGCCAACTCATCCTGCGCCAAATGGACCAGTATCTCCCGCCCAAGAACGGCACACTGCGTACGCTGTACACGAACGCGAGAAGCTAGCTGACACACTACATGTGGTTGGCTGGCGGCACCACGTGCGTGCCTACAGCCAGGCGGCCGACGCCGTCGCTAACTTAGCAATGGACACCGCTGCCAGCAGCCAAGTTTTCCATTCCTCGCGCCTCCAGCCTCTCCTCCGATCTGATTTTGCCCATTGGCAAGAAGCTCACTTTGCCGCTTGAGAAAGTGTATCAAGGGCCATTGCCCGGCTACAGAACCCTATTAAGCGCTGTTCAATAGACCTCACATTCATCAACATGCCGAGTCTGACTTTCGTTTCAGCCGCATGATGCTCGCCGCGGGCATGGCGACCCGCTACTACGGGTTCCCGGTGACGGCAACCCGTGATCGGCACGCTTGCTGTGTCGACGAAAAGTCCCACGCGATTACAGAGCTCCAGTTTTCAGCGCCTCCAATGGTCAAGATCCAAGGTGACGGCGCAGCAACTCGGCGTCGACAATGTCGCACAATGTCGCGACGCGTAAGACTAGCTTGAATTCAGTTTTGTACCACGTGAAACCAAGTATCTTTGCAGTCTATGGAGCCTGATCGAAGAAGATTCCTCTCTTTAGATCGCCTTGCAGACGTACTATCTTGGCCGCCGTCTATGCGAGCTTGTGGAGCGTCGAGTACTGGTCTGGCTGGATCCATCCTGGAAGTTCCAGGCAAGGTCCGACCATCCAAAGTCACTCAATCACGTGAACACAAATGTGGGTGGCGACGTTTGATTGATACAGCACAAAGTGCTGACAACAGCGCCATTCTCGGCCGTGATGGGGAAGTCACAGTAGTAGCGCATATGCAGGCTGTTTACCATCGGGAATGAGCTGAAGCGTACATTGGCCTCTGATTGTGGCACAACCAGCGGTGTGGGGTCCGTGATCGTGTGTTGGCAAAACGATTTCTCTCGTGGCGGTTCATTCACCGATCACACACTGGCGATCTTGCGTGAGAATACTCGCGCTTGAGATTCCCACCGGTTATCTTTCCGGTACCGGTACCGACAACACCATTGTCCTTCGAAGTAGTCGACAGTACAATTCTACCGGTAGACTACCGATTACATACCGGCCATGTACCGGTTTCGTATCGGTTTCCCTGACCATCACTCCAAATCCAATTGTTTTCCGCTCTCAGAGAGAACAAGTGTTATTATAGTACTGTACACCGTGTACGGGACTAGACATGAGTACGACGAAAACGCATCAAGTTGATGCGAGCCAACTTGATTGGGGCCAAACCGAAATTTGGAAACTCATAGAGTCACCTGCGACGCAGGCTGCGTGGGTTCGAAGATCACTTACTCTTCTGAACTGATGATCTGTGATGATCGGTGACGCAGTCAAGGCACTGCCTCCATAGAATCAACTCAAATGACGCTTTGGAATTATTTGTAGAGGTGGCGTTAGTTGGGGCGCAAGCCGCACAGTCTCCAAACTGCGTTCTGTCTGCTCTTTCGCCACCTTTTGCTACATGATTTACGTTATGGTAGAGTACTGCAGGTGATTTACGTTATGGTAGAGTACTGCAGGTATACCCACCTTCATCATCACTATGATGCCGCTCAATCCGCTGCGGGCCAAACCTTTTGGTAGTGTAGCATGAGAATCAACTTGACGTAGCACTGTTCTGCACTCAAAAATGTCCACAGAAGATTCGCTGACACTGTCAGTCAAGATTCTTGACTCAAGACTGGATGTCTCCAGTTGATGACCCTGAATCATAACCTGCCATCCAATCACATTAGGGTTTTTTGAACGGATGGCTACATTTGGCCAGTGGGCGAAGTGGGCGAGGCCCTTTCTTTGTTATTAACTTACTGTTCAGTGGACATTCTACATTTTTTTTCCACGCATGATGATTTCTTTGCCATCGATGCAATGGAGCATGCAGGACCCGCATGCTCTGTTGATCAACGGTGGAAACACTTGTAGCTGCGATTTCGAGCTGCTCGCAATCTTATTCATTCCACAACTGGTCGCCTGCGCCACACCACCACCACCACCACTCGCTCAGTTTCCCCATTTACGCCGCTGCTCCTGTCGCCAGCGGTCCTGCCACCATGCTCTTTAGATCCAAGCCCAAGCTTGAGTCCCACGACTCGGTCGTGTACCTAGACCTACAAGGACCCACGGGAAGTTCCTGCTCCGCCATGACGCCACGTGCGACTTCTCCACTCAGCGATTTCGGCCCATATCCATCTCCCATCACGCCATCGGCTTCATCTCAATGTGATGTTGCTGCGTTTGCATCACCCTCGCAGTTTTCCGTGGCCATCGCGATTCGTCGTGGACGTGTACTGTTGGTCACGACGCACGCTATGGGTCTGATTTTCGCACTCGTCTACACGTTCAACCGCGGCGTGGAGCTCACTCGCTTTGAGAGTTCAACCAAGACGAGCGCGATGCGCGAGAAGCTCCTGGACGACTACAACTCGTACTCTGGTAACGTCGCGTCGGCGTTTGGCAAACCCATCGAGATCCTCGTGACCGTGTTAGTGCAGATCATCGCTCTGCGGTTCATGGCGAGTGCTGTCACGCAGTCCACGACGAGCTGGAAGCTCTGGCCGACCACGCTATTGGCCAGCGCAAGCATTGGGTATTTGATCAGCAACGCGTTCAATGCGGTCAACGTACAGCTACGTCCGCAGGAGATTAAGGCCGTGATCTCCGCCACGGATCTCTCGCTAAAGTCGCAGCTGAGTCAGAGCAGTACCAACCGCACGACCAGCGTGCAAAAAACTGTCTCGGAGCTATCGGATCGCAACTTGATCACCAACACGGTCCTCCGCAACACGGTGTTGCCCCGTGTGACATTTAAACAAGACCTGTGTGACTGGGTACTGAGCCTAGAAGCCGCGCACTTACGGACCGACATCCCGTTGCCTACTATCGACTACGGCTTCACGCAGCGCGACTGGCAGAGCCGTGTGCTTCAGGAGGCGCTTCCTCCACGATCGCTTCGAGTTGTCGTGAATCCGACGAATAAGACGAAAAACAGTGCTGTCCATCCCGTCGGTTTACCGATGGACGCATCACTCGCGGCAGATTTGTTCATGTACGGCATGTCAATTGCACCCAAGTTGCTCCCCTGGGGGGGCTACGGTGACTATGTGAATAGGCCCGACTTGGGGCGACGGTACCCAAATACAAATGACGTGAACCGGGTAATGGAGGCCACATCCAGAGTCGTTGGACTGCTACCGCCCGCAGCTGGATCGACACGGACACACAACGAGACCGCGGAGCGTGAGTGGTTCCTGCGTGAGAGCCAGACGGCTGTGATGCGGCAATTCAATGAATCCCAAAACACGTCGCGCAATGATATTGCGATGACGTTTGCCCACGTCGATATCTCCCCGCACATCACATTTGACGCGATCAGCTTTGACGTGGAGATGGACCCACAGCTTCTAGCGGCACCACGCACGGGAGAAAAAAAGACGCGGTACACACACGTTCGCCAGGCCACACATCCTGGTAACGATCAGGACTGTGGTCCCTGGCCGGCACTGTGTCTTGTGAAAAAGCCTCTGTACCAACCGACAGATGGCAGGACCAACATTGCACTCGACGCTTTGCAGCAAGTTCACGCATTTGGCGCATGTCTCAACCCCACGGGTGGTCTTGAGCTCCAATCGAGTGCCACCCTCATCTTTTCGTGTCAAAACGCCTCAGACTCGGCAATGATGATCTTCAGTGTGGGCAAGCGGCTCGTCGCCGATGCGATCGCGCAAAATACTTCCGGCAGTACCGCTGTGGTCACGAACCTACGTAAAGTGTACACATTCACGATCGGACGACTGGAGTGGAAACTCCAGGATTTACCCGTGACGTTTCATGCCGAGTGCGCAGCGGGTACCGAGTGTCTCGGGCTACAGCTTCGGCTGGCCAGCAAGCCCCCCAACGCTGATGGATCACTCGACGTGGCTGGAACAAATACTAGCTCTACAACCACACAGTATCTCGTCGTGAGTGGAAGTGCACTACCCACGGACTTGCTGATGCCGTCCACACGGCTTTTCGACTTGAAGCCTCGGTCTGTGTCGCTGGTGGAAGTGAGTGAGTTGTCCCACGAAGACATCCGAACAGGCGACGTGCTGCTCCCTCACAACATTCGAAACGTCTCATGGGAAAAACGCACGATCACCGAGGCGTGTGACGCTGAACTGGAGGCGTTGCTTTTCACCAAGATCAACAACCACATCTACATCGAGCACGGCTTCCAGACCGCGTACACGGCGGCGACGTTCTTTTTGTTCCAGAATGCCGTAGTCAAAGACACGGTTCAGCTAAATGCCGACAAGACAACGCTAGCATTCGATCTCAACAGACAAGATATGGTGGTGTGGATGTCAACACCGCAACAGAACGCCTACCTCACACTCGCTGGTTGTGTGCTACTTGTGCTGGGGTTACTTGCAGCGTTAGTCAAGGCTGTTTTCTCTGTCTCGTCGCAACAAGGTGATCCACTATCAGCGATCTCGGCACCACAGGCGATCGCACGCGTGATGCTGGACGACCAGCAGTTCCCAGCCATGCTACTGCATCGTCGTGTGGTCGATGCCTCGAAGACCAACGTGGAGTATCGGAAACTGGAACAGTTTGCGATTACAGTGCTCACGGTGGAGCACCAGGAAGACCGTGATCGACTCACGGCGATGGAGTAGAACTGTTTGGACCGCTAACTGTACGTACTACTGTTTTGCATAATTGTATTCAAGTCGTGGAAGAACACGAAAATTGAACACAAATTTGTGTAGCCATCTCCGAAACCGCGAGTGATGGTCTAGGAAAGGCCAGATGGATACAGTGCTTAGATCAATACATTCTGGTTTTGAAAACAGACAGATCCATCCTCACAACTGATCCTGAGTCTTGATAGTTCGTCCTCAAATTCCAGTTGCCAACGTCCCACCTTCTGTGTTTGCACTGTATACAGTCGATTGTGCCATGGACGGAGGACGTACACAATTGAGAGTTACGTCGGAAAGATCCTAGTGATGGACTCCTTGTTGTTGTGTCTATTCATTTGTCGACAAGCTTTCAGCCTGACCAATTGAAACCAGATTACGGATCGTAGGATTAGCAATCCGTGGAATGAATTCCGCAAGCAGCATGCTGGCAAGGGACTGTCGAATCAAGAACTGTCGGCGATGTACCAGGCCTCCAAGAGCTCCTCGTCCAGCGCCAGTTCCCGCAGCACCACGGCTTCATCATCTTCATCCTCTTCTTCATCGATGTATGCTACACCCGTGGCGAGCAGTACCAGCCAGCGAGCACCATCAAACTGGAATCAGTTCCAGCGAGACAATGCCGGCAATGGGTTATCTCGCGCAGAGATGGCGTCGCAGTATCGATCCACTACGACTGCGGATACTACTCGTGGATCGGCCATCCCTTCCATGTCATCACCGCCGCCTCCCCCTGTAGCTGCCACGACTTCATCCACAACCGCTACATCATCTTCATCACGAAGCAGCGGCCAGGGTCTATCACAGAACCCGAGTGACAGCGCAGCTATCAAGCGAGCTGAGGCAGCGAATGCAGCAGCAAGACGTGCGGCTTCTGCAAAATCCGCTGCGCAACGGACCGCCGCTGCACCAAGCAAGACGGCAGGAGACACAACACGCACGCGGAAGACGCCACAGAGCAATCCGACGGCCATGCCGACGACCACCACCGCCATTTCTTCATCGTCGACTGCGGCGACGTCGCCGTGGAACCAGTTCCAGCGCCAGTACGCCGGCAAGGGGCTCACCAAGCGCCAAGTCTCGCTGCTGTACCAGCAATCAGCTGTCCAGGGCAGCTCTGTCCCTCGCTCGAGTGGCACTACTCGTAACTCCACGACAATGAGGACCACGGCAACCAGCAGCACCCGTTCCACGACGGTATCACCACCACGAGCACGCAACGCATTCAACGAGTTCCAGAAGCAGTACAAAGCGAACCACCCGCACGAAAAACTCAGTGCTGCCAAGTTGGCTACGCTCTACCGCCAACAGCAGCACGACCAGCAGCGTCAGGCCCACGAGACACGGTTCCTGTCGCAGTTGGGCAGCCATGATGATGAAGTCACGGACCACGAGTGGTCGAATGCCATGGACGAACTCGTTGCTGAGAGGCGCCAGGAGCTCGAGCAGCTCATGGTCGAGATTGCGCAGCGGCAGGAGCAACTCCACCAACAGCACGCGACTTCAGCTTACACGCACGACAACGACGACGACGAATACGACGAGTGGGCCCGACTAGCGCAGCAACTCGAAGCCGAAGAAGCGAATTTGAACCGCAAGGCGTACGTCACTTCTCACGAAGAGCTCCTCGTGGTCGCGCTGTCGCTGGAAAACCCTCAGCAGCACGCTCGCCACGCCAAGTCGCTACGTGAGTGCGAAGTGATTGCGCTTTCGCGGCTGCAGCTTTCGCTCGACGACGACAGAAGTCGTATCGGCAGTGGTGGCTTTGCTGCCGTGTACGCAGGTGTGCTGGACGACCTCGTGCCCGTGGCAGTCAAGATCGTAGATGGCGTGAGCGCCACGGCAAAAGACCGTTTCGAGCAGGAGCTCCTGGCGATGATGCGTGCGTCCGCCCACACAAACGTGCTGCGTGTGTTTGGATACACAACGCTGCGTGACGCCAACGGCCGCCAGTCGTTTGGTATCGTCATGGAGCTCATGGGCGGCGGCGATTTGGCATTTGCGCTGCATCGCGACGAAAGCGTCACGCTCACACTCCACGACCGTCTGCGAGTGTTGGTGCAGGTGGCGGACGCGATCGAGTACATCCACACGCAGGGCGTCACGCACCGTGATATCAAACCACACAACATCCTACTCTCCAGCGACTTGCAGACCGCGAAACTCGCTGATTTTGGACTCGCGGGCGTCAAGAACACGACGCTCACAACGGCCAAGACGACGGTCCGTGGCGCCATGGGACTCACGCCAGCGTACGCTGCGCCCGAGGTGATGGATGGCAAGCTAGCGTTCCACGATACGGCAGCGTGGATGAAGAGCGACGTGTTCTCGTTTACGGTTTTGGTGACCCAAGTGCTGCTGGGCGAGCAGCCGTGGGAGTTTGAGTCGCCGGCGTTCATCGCCAACCAAGTCACTCGCCAGCACAAGCGACCGTTTGCAATGGCCGATCTGGCAGAGGTGCTGAGCTGTGAAGCTGCAGACGAAGAGCTCCAGTTGCTGGTGCAGGACGGATGGCACTACGACCCACAGCGACGGCCGACGGCCACTCAGATGCGGCAACGGCTCGAGCAGATCATCGCGATTGTGGAGAGCGCGTACGAACAATCGGCGATGCTGACGACAACAGCAACCACGGCCAAGCGATCTTTTACCACCACGACATCGGTGTCAAGTCCACGGTCCGTTGGAGACTCGTCGGCGTTCTATCGCCAATTGTATGGTGAGCGAGCTACTACTGCTCAGAGCACTGTGTATGACGGCGACGAGTTCTTTGATGCATCCTAACCGAAGATACCAACCGAATGATAATTCCTGAGAGCAAAGCCTGATCGCGGCTCAGGGCTCGAATGAGTTGTTGCGTGCAGTAATGTAAATAATAGAATGAAGC
>JAADWC010000099.1:0-22477 GCA_023336095.1 Pythium pectinolyticum | reverse complement strand
GGGAGGGGGGGGGTAGAAGTTCTACCCCCCCCCCCCCCACACACACACACACGCACACACTGACGTATTTTCACCGTTGGTGGCTGGTATCGAACACAAGTGGTGGCAAAGTGTACCCACAGCTTTTTCGCCATACTGTACGTACAGTACATGGGAATGCGCATCGCACTCGCACGACGGGTGCAAAGAAGGAAGAACACTCGCAACGAGTCGAGTGACTAGACTCGAGTCATCTCAGTCCACTGGAGAGATGCCAGTGCCCGTGCTGAGCAGCCTGTGCTCAGTGCCGTCTCTACTAGTGAGCCATAGATCTCTCGCTCTTCAATCGGATCTGTGTGGCTGAGCAGGGCAAGTGATGAGAAGCGGCGATGACATTGCCCATGCTGCCTCTTCAACTTACTCTCTCCCCCCCCCATACATAGTAGGTGGCCCCGGCCCATTTCCCAAAAGATAAACAATTCGAGCCCACTGAAATCCAGTCTGGACTGACGAGTTACGGGGTGTCCAATCCCGCCAGCCTCCAGCAGCATACAGTGCATCGGTTCAGTGGACACTTCCAAGTTCAGGCATTCGCTATTGTTCGACATTCCACAGTAAAACAAATAATAGTGGGTACAGCCCGTATCAACACTGGTTTTTAGATGTTTGTCTATATCCTGCCTGTTTCTAAAAAGGCATTCGTGTTCATTTAAACATAGTCCCAATCTTCCGGACGGATTGTCCGTGCATTTGCTTGCTGAAATCCGTCTCATTGGCATAAGAAATGGAATCCATTTCTTTCCATTATGGATGGGTCACCCGTTGGGTGGGGGCAAAAAAATCTCAACGGCTCACTGACAAGTCGCCTATCAGCGGAAGAAATGACCTGCCTCCCCCTTAGCCATGCATGAGCCATTCACCCAGCACCCAACTCACTCACATTTTCCATCTCGTCGCCACTCACAAACTCGCAGCGTGCTTGTAATCCCCTCGTCTAACTCTCTCTCCGCCAACTTTCCCCATGAAATCACGCGTGTCGTCGTCCTCGCTGCCAGCCAACTCTACGGATACGGAGAGCTGGTCGGCAGCGCGCCACACGCTGTTCCTGCACGTGTATTCGGCCGACGAATTGCAAATGGCGGCCTCGCAGTCGTCGTACTGTAAGCTGTACTTGGGCGACAAGCCCGTGGTCAAAGCGTCCCGGTCCATGTCGAGCTTGTTCAAGAGCAACCGCGACAACTTGTGCGAGCACCGATCGTTCCACACCAAAGTGTGCACCTCGCAAGTCAAGACAGTCGCGCTGTGGAACGAGAAATTTGAAATGCCCGTGGACAATATTGAGAAAGATATCCTGAGCATCCGCGTGAAGAGCCAGCTTCCCATGTACTCGCCGTCGATTGGCTCGTGTGCGATCCAGTTGAGCCAGCTTAACCCAGGAGCTACCGTGGACCAGACCTTTCCGTTAGTGAAGGGCGAGAAGACAGTCGGATCCATCCGTCTGCAGCTCATGATCCGTGAGAACGGCGGCGCCAACTATGCGAAGCCTGGTGGCCAAAAGGCACCCAAAACTAAGAACAGCGAGAAGGAAAAGCGTGCCAAGGACAAGCGCGGCAAACAACTTGATGACGACTTTGAAGCCGAGCTCATGCAGCGGGAGAAGGAGCTTCAGTTTGCGCGTGAGAAGAAGCGCATGAAGGAAGAAATGGAACAACTCCGTCGCGAAGAAGACGAGCGCACGCGTCGTCGCAAGCAAGAAGAAGAAGATAGCCGGCGTCGTCTCGAGAGCGAGCGACGTCGACTTGAGATCGAGCGACGTCGTCTTGAGGCTGAGCGACTCGCTGCCATTGAAGCTGAGAAGCAACGTACCATTGACGAGGAGCTACGCCGCAAGGCACAAAAGAAACAACAAAAGAAACAAGAAAAGGAAGCGGCCGCGCGGCGCCCCACTAAGTCGCGTAGTAGTCGTAAGAGTACGAACCAAGCCAGCGACAGTGACAGCGACAGCGGCCGCAGTTTCGATCGTAATTGCCGTAGTGGCGGTGGCAGACGCAACGATCGCTCGACGCTTTCACTCACCGAACTTGAAACAGTCGTTCAGGACGCGCTTCCGTCCGACTCGGACGACACCGACTCAGGAGACGAGCAAGAGTATATCCGCCAGATCGCCAAGCTCAAGCTCAAAATGAAAGCCAAGGCCAAGGCCCAGGCTGTGATGGAGAAGCAGCAGCAGCGCAAGCACTCGCAGTCAGTGACGAAACGTTCAAAGGAGGTGAGCGAGTACAAGCCACGACGACGCAAGACGTACGCCGCGTCCGTGTCGTCCTCCTCCTCTTCTTCTTCATCTTCATCCGAGTCAGAGTCGGAGGATCCGTCGAGTTCCGATGAAGACAATGGCCGTGGTAAACAACACCGCTCGCGCAAGTCGACGGCTAGGAAAAATGGCAAGACCCGGGATCGCAGCAACCAGCGCGACAATACAAATAACAGCACGAACGGATGTCTCATCCCCATGGAGATCTACGGAGGTGTCGTGCAATCCCTCTCGCACAAAGAGATCGTCGAGCAAACAGGCGACCCGATCGATATCGAGGAGATGATTTCGGCTGCAGTCACGGTCGCGCGGGTCATGAATGGTGACATTTCGGCTGCGGTCACGGCCGCGAGAGAAATGGGAGGCGTAGTTTCCTTGGTGGGAGATGGAGTCGAGATCGCCTTGAGTGTGGCCGAGAGTATCTCCTAGGCTAACCGAAAATGGGTCCGAAACGTAGTTGCAATAATTGGGAGTACCAGTATAACTAAACTGGTATCATTTGATTAAAAAAAAAAAGCACTGGTGTGAATGTGACGGGAAACCTCGCGGCGCACCTTACTGTTTGACTGTGTACGAAGCTTCTGGGAGAAGCGATTTCACAGCGGGGGACGTGACGACACGCGTCCACGACTTGGGGTTTGCATACGCGCTCACACAATCCACATCCGTGACGGTCCACAACGAGACTGCAGCCAAGCTAGCGGCATCAATGTGACCACTGCGCTTCTCGTAGGACGCCGCGAGTCGGTCCACTGCGGTAAACATGGTCGCTTCGGCGTCACCAATCCGACGGATGAGAAACCAGCGCAGATTGCCACCAGCGCACTCAAACCGCAACTCGTTTTCCGCATCACTGCGACGCTGCAGTGTGCCCAACGCCTTCAAATCGCACTCGCGCCACAATGGCACAAGACACTGCGTGGTGGCATTCTGCCCGGGTGTGTGAGTGGAGCTCCACGCCCACGTACCGTACGGAAGCGCCAGGATATCCAGTCGCACACTCGGCAGCATGCTCTGTAGTTCATCTTGGAACAGTCCGTCCGCACAGAGCCACACACGGCGGTCTGCCTGTAGTGATGAGGATGCCAAGCCACTCGCTGCAAAATCCGCGAGTTGGCAAAACTGGTCGTACGTCGACCACCGCGTGCGATCGCTGACGCACTGGGCCTTGTCCCATACGTAAAACAAACCGCGATCGCCCAGCAAAAGCAGTACACGTGCTCGTTGGCCAGTAGTTGGTCGTTTCTGGAAAAGCACGACGCGATCACCACGGTTTACTGCGAGATACATACACATCAGCGCCAGTAGACTGGATTTGCCGACGCCAGCGGAGCCCACCAGCGTTAGAGGTGGCTTCCCATCGCTGGGCTGGGAGCACCATTGCTTAAACACGCGCCATATCATGAGGCTTTCCTTGCGGATGTAAAACTCTTTCGGCAGATCCGGAAACATGGATGCAAACAACTCGTCGATGCGTTTGAGCGACTGGCAGTCCGTTGTATCCAGCCACGTATCCGCATCGGCAGCACCAAGTGATTGTGGTAGTGGACCACGCACGCTAGCACTCTGCAGAAAGACGTCAAAGCGCTGTGCACGTGTCAGTCGAATGGGTTTCTTCGGGACAGCCACGATCACATGCACTGCGCCCCGTGGTGGCTCACTCTCCAGCCCAAAACACTCGGCGCTGTCCAGCCGCGTCTTCGGTGGAATAAAGTCGTAGGGGCACTGGTACAAGTAGCCCGCAAGTACGCCGCGCACGGCCGTGTAGTCGGGCCACGTGCCGTCGGATTGCTTTGCCACAATGAGCTTCCAGCTCGAAGTCGGTCCCAAGTGATGAGCATCGATCAGCTTTTTGTGGAGCGCATTCTGGAGATCGGCCACGGAGCTGCTGCGCTCCACATTCACATCGACAATCGCAGCTTCACCAATTTCCAGGATCGCACACCGCAGCCGAAGCATGTTCGTACAAGACGGACGACTGGCAGCACACTACCGTAGCAGTTTGTAGAGTGTTCTTCTTGGGTCCACTTCCATCCATCAGTTCCTACTCGGTCCCGTATTCTCTGGATTTGTGTGGTATCTATTACACAGTTGCCGTTTATCATGGTTCGCGTGCGGTGTGCGCTGCTGGACGCCGACATGAGCGGGAGAGCTGCGTTCGTGGACGTGGACGTCAAGCTGAGCACGACCGTCATGAACGTTCGAGTCGCAATGAAGGTGAAGCTGCACCATATCGGACCAGCCGAGTTGTGGAAGTTGTACGTGGCGCAGCAAGATGACGACGGTACGTGGCCCAGTTGCAAGGTAGTGCGAGCCATGACGAGAACCGATCTACTGGGAAGAAGCAGTCCACTCCAAGTACACAGTGGCTTGGACCCTACGCTGCGTCTGGACAGTGAGAAGGTGCTGGGACCGCAGTTCCGACCGACTCTCAATAGTGACTGTGTGCATCTCCTCGCAGTTGCGCCACCGAGATTGGACTTGATGACGCTGCAGTGTGCCGTCTTGCACGCTAGTATAGACAGAGACGAAGACGTCGACAAAGACAAAGACGACGGCATTGTCGCATTCTTCGATTTGGTCGTAGAACGCACGCAATCCGTGAGCTATCTGCAAGCGGTTCTCGAGCTTCAACTAGTGGACAGAGGCTTCCGTAGGGACTCTGTGTGTGAAATGTACGTGGCTCGACACGGCAGCGATTCCTGCTGGCCCGACCACGACACTGTGAGTGAGATGACGATCAGCGATGTACTCGACAGTGGCCGTCCTGCACTAGATCTTACGTGGACGCTAGACAGCGACGAGTGTCTAGGACCCGACTTCCAGTCTCCTATTGGTGTTGTCCACATCCTGGTGCTCACGACATCGAAACGACGGCGGCTTGCGAATGCACTGGAAGTACGGTGTGCTGTACTGGAGGCCAAAGTGGGCAACATAGCTGGGGTTACCACCATGTACATGACGCTCGGCGACACGGTCGCGGATCTCAAAGCCGCACTCACACGCACGCACGCGGGAACGATCCCATTCAATAGTGCACTGTGGCAAGTGTACGTGGCGCAGCAAGTGGATGGTACCTGGCTAAACTATGGCGATGTGCATACGTTGACAGCCCGTGAGGTCGAGCAGAGTGGCCACTATCGCCGCTTGGATCCATTTAGGGTTCTTGAGAGGCACGACACTGTACCAGAGACGTGTTTTCACGTGCTGCTGGGGGTCACACCCAAAATGTATGTGGTCCAAGACGCGCCACGAACGCAAAGTGCTAGTCGGAGTGATCTTCAACGAGTGGCGAGCTGGGGTGTGGATCTCTCTCGCCTTCAGCATGCTGTGGACGTGGACCAGTGGGGCGACGACGACTGTGGATCACTCAAGTGCTTGGATCTGCCGGTTTCGTGTGGGTTTCCAGCGTCGTTTTACGTTCGCAAGGAGCTGCTGATGGTCTGGCGTGCGTTTAAAGTCCATTTCCAGAGTCGATTCGAGTCGAATTATGATGCTGCTGCTGCACTTCGTGACCGCCAGCGGCTTTTATTGCGTGGATCGCCAGGTGTCGGCAAGACGAGTGTGCTCTTGCTCATGTGTCTGTACCTGGCTGTGAAACAAGACCGATGGATCGTGCTAGTGCAGAAGAAACGCGGAAACGTGGCACGTGTGCTGTTGTTTACGGGCGACACCCACACGCTATACGCGTGGGAAAGTGCCTCACAAACAAACAGCGGCTGGGAAGACGAACTGGCGTACGCTCGCTGCATGGAACTCGTCGCGTGCGCAAGAGACGAGTCGGCCAAGTCGCCCCAGTCGTCTCAGTTGTCTCGATTGCCTGTGGAGAAAGGTCGAGTGTGGATCTGCACGGATGGGCTCTCGCCAAATGAGACCGAGTCAGTACTACCTGGGCTATCGATCGATCTTGCGGCTCTCCCGTACAACGCGTACTTTCCTGACCAGTTTGACGGCACGCGCGCGACCAAGATGTGTCTTGTACCACATTGGCAGGAACAAGACATCCATACCCTGGGCAGGCTGTATGGCATGCGTGAAGAAGAGTGCGACGCTCGGTACTACGTATCTGGCGGTAGTTTACAGTTGTTTATGGACGGCGTTGAGAAAGCACGCGACGTCATCCGTCGTGCAGTCGATCGACTTGTCTGGGCACGCGACCGTGGCTACGCGCCCCGCGTTTGCCAGTCGACGGCAGACTTGATCTTTTCGCTTGGGCTGGTCGATATCAGTCGCATGGAGGACTACACACAAGCGTTCTATTGGGACCGCACGATCACATCGGCGTTTGCACGGGAGCTGCTGCCGAAAGGGTGTGGGTTTCTTCGAGTCTAGCTCAAGCTTCTTGATTGATTGGTATTTTTACCGCGGATGATACCTCTCAATATCAGTAGTATTGTATCGAGTACCAGCACTACTTAGTATGATTTCCTCCTCACAACCAACCGCCACTAACTACTACTAGGTGAGAATGTTGACAGCACTCACGACTCCATCTCCTACCATGCAAACGCCATCGCCTACTAGTGAAATCCCATCTCCCACCATTGAGACTGCCATATCTGCCATATCGCTCATGTCCCCCGGCATGACGGCTCTCGCGGCCGTGACCGCAGCCGCCATGATTTGCTCGACGTCCAGTTGATTGCTACTCTGCCCCATTCGCTCAGTGATCTCCATAGGCGTGAGAGATACGAGTGCACCGCTCGTGATGATTGCGTCACCGTACTGGTTTCCATGATCCCTGGTCTTGTCTTTCTTCTTTGACGTCTTCTTCTTCTTCATCAACTTCTTCTTCTTTGTCTTTTTCGAGGACTTGCGCGACCGGTGCTTCCCACGGTCACTTTCTTCATCGGAACTCGACGAATCCTCCGACTCGGAATCCGAGTCTGAGTCAGACTCTGATGAAGAGGACGACACCGACACCACGTACGTCTTGCGTCGTCGCGCCTTGGGCTCGTCCAACTCGATTGCCTTTTTCGTCTTCGCCAATTCACTCACTGACTGCGAGTGCTGGCGCTGCTGCTTTTTCTTTGCCGCCAAGGCCTTGGCCTTGGCCTTCATTTTGAGCTTGAGCTTGGCAATTTGGCGGATATACTCTTGCTCGTCTGCCGAGTCCGTGTCGTCCGAGTCAGAGGGCAGTGCGTCTTGGACGACCGTGTCAAGGTCTGTGATTGATAGCGTCGAGCGATGGTTGCGTCCACCACCACTGGCACTGCCACTCGCACTGCCGCCGTTAGAAATTGTGCCGCGCCGTCGCATCGCTGCTGTCGCGTCTGAAGGACCAACCATGTCAACGCGTTCGAATCCACCGTCTTCTCCGTACATGTACGAGTCGTAGTTCGGGGGCATGAGCTGCGGGGCCAACGCTTCCGATCGCACAGTGTGCTGGCTTAACGCCTGCCAGTGGTCTTCAAAGCTGAGGTCGTCGTCGCTGTCGTTGGCTTGGTTCGTGGTCTGGCGGCGACCAACGGACTCACTCTGCCGCCGCATGATCGCCTCTTCTTGTTGTTTCTTTTGTTTCTTTTGCGCTTTACGGCGTAGCTCCTCGTCAATGGCACGCTGCTTCTCGGTTTCGATGGCGGCGAGTCGCTCAGCCTCAAGACGTCGTCGTTCGGCCTCGAGACGACGCCGGTCATCTTCTTCTGCTTGCTGGCGACGGCGCTTACGCTCCTCTTCTTCGCGACGGAGCTCTTCGATTTCTTCCTCCATACGCTTCTTCTCACGTGCAAACTGGAGCTCCTTCTCTCGCTGCTTAAACTCGGCTTCAAAGTCTTTATTACCACGGTCATCATGTCGCGTGACTCGTTTTCCCTTCTCACTGTACTTGACTTTCGACGCCTTTCGGCCACCAGGCTTAGCATAGTTGTTGCCGCCGTTCTCGCGGATCATGAGCTGCAGACGGATGGATCCGACTGTCTTCTCGCCCTTCACCAACGGAAAGGTCTGGTCCACAGTAGCTCCTGGGTTAAGCTGGCTCAACTGGATCGCACACGAGCCAATCGACGGCGAGTACATGGGAAGCTGGCTCTTCACGCGGATGCTCAGGATATCTTTCTCAATGTTGTCCACGGGCATTTCGAATTTCTCGTTCCACAGCGCGACGGTCTTGACTTGCGAGGTGCAAACTTTGGTGTGGAACGTACGGTGCTCGCTCAAGTTGTCGCGGTTGCTCTTGAACAATCTCGACATGGAGCGTGACGCAGTCACAACGGGCGAGTCACCCAAGTACAGCTTACAGTACGACGACTGCGAGGATGCATATTGCAATTCATCGGCCGAATACACGCGCAGGAACAGCGTGTGGCGCGCTGCCGACCAGCTCTCCACTCCCGGCGGGGTATTGGGCGACGGCGACGACACCCGTCCGTTCATTTGAGTTGCAGATGGAGAGAGGGAGTACTGTTCACTGAGTGGCGAGAGTCGAAATGGAAAGAGGTGGCACGGGGCGATTGAATCATACCCGGTACACCACGCACGGCACAAGAGGGGCGGCAGCGCATCTTCTCAGAAGGGACTATGACTATGATTTCTTTGTGCCCCTGGCCACGGGGCCTGGCGGCCATGACCGTCCATTTCTTATGCCGATGAGTTTCATCGGCGTGAAACGGAATTCAGTACGCAGTTCATTCCGCCAGATCCATGGAAAACATGGGCCCTTACTAACTGAAAATGCACACCTCGTTGCGAACACATACAATTGAGACAAACGACTAAAACCCAGTGTTGGAAAAGAAAGTACCCTCAAATACGAGCACAATTGTGGGAATTGGTAACCTTTCAGTCAGGAATGTCGAACAGTAGCGAAAGACCTGAACTTGAAAGAGTCCACTGAACCGAAAAATCTGCCGATAGTGGACATACCGGAACTCGTCCGTTCAGCCTGAATTCTCAAAAATGGCTCCAATCGATTCATCTTCTGAGAGGATGCAGCGAGGATTCCTCTGGGGAAACCCACTGCGCATTGGGCACGCCAACAACGGCCGATAGCCCATGGCTAAACGTTGGCTCGGCCATGGCTGAACGTTGGCTGAGCCCTGGGTTGTCACTGGAACCATGATGGCTCCAGTTTGAGGTTCTTCACAACCGAGTTTCTGAGGGGTCTGGGTGCTCGGACCGAGCGGCTCGGTCATGTAGGGTCTGCAGGTTTGTGTGGCGGTCTGGTGGGAGCGAACCGAAAACTAATTGGACTCCCACACTGTACAACAAACACAATCATTGTGGCCGGCCAGTGACCACAATGAAGGCGGATGGCTTGGTTGGGACCATTCATCCCGAACACACCATAGACCCTTGAGACTTGCAAGCGCCATGTATCTACAGCGGACGTGGAGCACGCAGCTCAGCAACACACCGCGTGCACGACCCGTCTTCAGGCTCAGTTCACCGCCAGTTCAGTGCCCATGCCAAATCCAACGCCTACATAGTCGTGTGGTTCGGGGTTTCACAAGCCACGCTTAGCAGCAACACCTCTGCTCGACAGGATTGCCAACGTCGTCGCACACCTGCATTGCCACTCGTTCCAAGACTCACTTCATCATCATCAACACAGAATCCAATACGTTTGCCATTGTCACCAACTTGCTCGATTCAAAGTCAGCTAGAGGGTATACGTTTTCTCCGACTTGTTCTGGAAGAAGTGTGCCTGGGCACATTGGCGACAGAATCGCCGTGTGGGCCTGGTGCTGCGAAGGGGCCCGCAACAATATCGTGTACCTCATACAGCGAATGCTTCACCGGTTGAACCTCACTGAGCTCCAAGTTGGAGCCTCCAACCAGTTACACACTCGAGGCAGCAATCGAAATTGCAGTGAATAGTATTGTGGGAAGTGAAGAAGTTATCACCGTTTTCACAGCAATCTGGTCAACCGTTCAGTGAACGGCTGAAGTTTCGGCTGCCGCCCATCATGGGCGGCAGCCGAAACTTCAGCTTCTCATGGGCGGCCCATGAGAAGCGGCACCGTTTCGGTTCAGTGGCTCGTTGAAGTTCTGGCACGCGATTTGCTCGAACTTCTTGAATAATGGGTACTGTTTGCGTTAACACTCGTATTCAGACAATTGCGGCGATCGTGTCCCACTGTAAAACAGCGTTCAAATATATCTAATAAGGTCCCGAATCTTCCGTGCATTATGTTGCTTACCGCTTGCATAATTCAAAGACGACGCTGATTGGCTGCGATGCAAAAAAAACCAACGGCTCACCAACAAACTTGTTGGCAACAGGTCGCTGCTCAGCTGCTGAGGTGTGCGCAGCTCGCCCTGACTCAGGCGCTGAGCTCAGGCTCTAGCTCAGCATAGCCGCCGGACTCCATTGCTATGGCCGAGCTCCTACAATTTCGTATCTCGACTCTCGCCACTCACATCAAAGTCCTTAGTCTTGCTCCATGAGCTCGCGGTTGTCGTCATCTTCGTCGAACAACTCGACGGGTGTGGAGAGCTGGCCAGCGGCACGCCACACGCTGTTCCTGCGTGTGCACTCTGCCGACAAACTGCAGCTCGCCACCTCACAGGCGTCCTACTGTAAGCTGTACTTGGGCGACTCGCCAGTGGTCAATGCACCGCATTCGACCGTCTCGAGTGTGTTTATGGACGATCGTGCCAACCTGCCCGAACACCGTTCGTTCCACACCAAAGTATGCAACTCGCAAGTCAAGACCGTCGCGCTGTGGAATGAGAAGTTTGAAGTGCCCGTAGACAACATCAAGAAAGAGATCCTGAGCATCCGCGTCAAGAGTCAGCACCCACTGTACTCACCGTCGATTGGCTCGTGCGCGATCCAACTGAAGCAGCTTCGTCCAGGAGCTACGGTGGACCAGAACTTTCCATTGTCCAAAGGGGATAAGACGGTCGGATCCATTCGCCTCCAGCTCGTGATTCGAGAGAATGGCGGCAGCTGGGACGAGCCAGGTGAGCAAAAGGCGTCCAAGGCCAAGCACAGCGGGAAGGGAAAGCGAGTCCAGGCCAAGCGAGACGAACAGCATGACGAGGACCACGAATTCAACCAGCTTGCACGCGAGAAGCAGCGCATCGAAGAAGAGATGGAGCGACTGCATCGCGAGGCAGAGGAGCGCAAGCGCCGCCGCAAGGACGAAGAAGCCCGACGTCGTCTCAAGGCCAAGCGACTTGCCGCCATTAAAGCCGGGAAACAACGTGCCATTGAGGAGAAGCTACGTCGCAAAGCGCAAAAGAAACAAGAGGAAGAAGCGATCGTGCGGCGGCTCAGCGAGTCAATCATTCGCCGCAAGAGTATGGCAACAGCAAACTCGACCCAAGCCAACAACAGCGACCTCAGCTTTGATGACCAGTGGCGGACGTCGAGCCAGCAGACCATGCTATCGGAATCGTCAAGTCAGCAGACCATGCTCTCGAACGATGACTACTACATGTACGGAGGAGACGGTAGCTCCGACGTAGTCGGTCGTATACGACGTTCCAGTACCAACAGCGGTACCGGCGGTGTCGGACGCAACCGCCGCTCGACACTATCGCTCACAGACATGATCGACACGGTCGTCCATGACGCACTTCCCTCTGACTCGGACGACACGGACGCGCTGGACACGGAAGACGAGCAAGAGTTTATCCGCCGCATCGCAAAGCTCAAGATGAAGATGAAGGCCAAGTCCAAGAAGAAGCAGCAGCAGCAGCGCCACTCGCAATCGGTCAACGATCTCGTATCGAAAAAGACAACGGAGCTGGACGAACAGAAGCCGCGACGAAAGTCGTATGTTGCGTCCGTCTCATCGTCGTCCTCCTCCTCTTCGTCATCCTCCTCGTCATCATCCTCTTCGTCCGAGAATTCGTCTTCTTCCGACGATGATAGTGACGATGGCAAGCGAAAGCGTAAGGCGGCAGCTACCAAGAAGAAGACAATGACAAAGACGAGAGTGACAAAGAAGGACATCAAGACCACGAAGCAGGTGAAGACTAAGATCAAGGCCAAGCAGCGCAGTAACCAACACGATAATGGAAAGAATAAGAGCGTAGGAGGACGCATCCAATCGCGCGCACCCGTGGAGTTCACCAAGCAACCGGTACGTGACCAAAGTAACCAACTGAACGTTGGCCAGCTTTTGGGGGCTGCGGTCAAAGTCGCAAAAATCGTGGCGTTTGATGAAGAGGATGACTCGCTGGATGCCGTGGGCGCGTTGCAGAGTCTCGTGTCGATGGATAGCTGGTGGTAGGGTCTGTTGTCATCCCGTTCGGCAAAAAACAAATCGTGGAAAAGAGAAAAGAGCTCATCGTTGGAAATGGAGATGAGTGCAACGTTGCATTGCCAGGTTCTCTGGCCCAAAGACATACTTAAAGTAGCTTTATCTTGATATGCTGCCATTGAGCATGTCTCTGGATCGAAGGACTTCTACGTGAGAATACATGCACGCCACGAGCAGCGTGTGGCGTTCGCCCATTCCCACGCATGCTAGTGAGCTGTCGCTGCTGTTTGCCAATAGCTTTGGCGATGAGCGTAGTAGCGGCTTTAAATGGCAAGCGCGGCGTCAAGCACCAGATCCAATGATGATATCCTGAACTCGGAAGGCGTCCTAGTCTGCACCTATGTTGGGACGGCGCTGCAGTAGCGAAGCGCCATCAAATGAGGAGGTTCTGAATGCCACATAGCGCACTGACAGCGGCCTGTGGCAGAGCTTGCTGCCGATCAGTATTGAGATGGACAGTAGTACTGAAAGTACTTCCGGGCAGTACTTTCAGGGTCGCTGGGCAGCAAGCTTAGAGTCGGGCTTGCATCCATGTCCAGGTTCTCAAATGCTCAATAAGAAACCGGTATCTAAAGTGAGCGGACGATGTTTGTCCGTGATGTGACTGTTTGAAATTCCTCACACAAAATGTGGTGAGATGCGAAATCCTCGGACTCTTTGTCTGGCAAAATTCCTACAAAAAGGTGGAATTTGTCCGACGAATTCCATAGTGGCGGTGGTACTTCTCAAACAGCACGATGCGGTGGCGAGTCGCCACTGGCGATGCCTTCACGGCAACCTACAGACACGTCAACAGCAGTAGTAGACTGGTCTTGCCGAAGAGATCCCACCGATGCGTGTTGCACGGCAAGCCGTAAGCCTCACGGTGCACGATGTGGCACTGATGCGTCGTTACCGAAGCAGCCTATAAGCCCTCGCTGGCTCACGTGAAGCATTGACTGACCCTCGTGCAACTCATTGCCCACATAAAATACAGCGACAACACACACGTCCGAGGTCTCACAAGCCTTTCTCAGCAGCACACCACTGCTTGACAGCAGTCAAACACACGCTGTCACTCGCCCCACACTGGTTGTTGTGATTCACAACTTGTGAAGCTGTCGCGAGGAGTTCAAACAAGTACTCGAGGCACCATTGCAAATTGGGGTGAGTCGTAGATTGTGGGCAAAAGTTCTGCCGCAAAACTTTTCACTGGGCTGCGGTCGCGCGCTGTTCGCGGCGAACAGAGTCTGAGAGAGCGGTCCGTTCACGCTATCAGCTGCCGGCCGTGAGAAGCGGCACCCGTTTCGGTTCAGCGGCTCTTCAAAGTTCAGGCACTCGATTTGCTCGATATTCTTTAATAATGGGTACTGTTCGCGTTAAAACTCGTTTTTGAACCGTTGTCTCAGCCGTGTTTCCCTGTAAAACAGTGTTAATTTTCATAGAATAAGGTCCCGAATCTTCTGTGGATTGACGGAATGCATGTTGCTTACCGCTTGCATAATCCAAAGACAACGCTGATTGGCTGCGATGTTTGGGTTCATCTCAAGAATGAAGGTCCGTGGGAAAACGGCTCACCAACAAGTCGCTGCACAACTGAGCGGCTCAGCCTGAGCAGAGCCGAAGCCCACCACATACAATTTCGTATCTCGACTCTCGCCACTCACATCACAGTGATCTTTGAACTCTGCCTCTCCGCATCTCCCTTAGTCCCATGAGCTCGCGGTTGTCGTCATCTTCGTCGAACAACTCGACGGGTGTAGAGAGCTGGCCAGCCGCACGCCACACGCTGTTCCTGCGCGTGCACTCCGCCGACAAACTGCAGCTCGCGACCTCACAGGCATCGTACTGTAAGCTGTACTTGGGTGATTCCCCCGTGGTCAATGCACCGCATTCGACCGTCTCGAGTGTGTTTATGAACGATCGTGCCAACTTGCCCGAACACCGTTCGTTCCACACCAAAGTATGCAACTCGCAAGTCAAGACCGTCGCGCTGTGGAATGAGAAGTTTGAAGTGCCCGTCGACAACATCAAGAAGGAGATCCTGAGCATCCGCGTCAAGAGTCAGCACCCACTGTACTCGCCGTCGATTGGCTCGTGCGCGATCCAACTCAAGCAGCTTCGTCCAGGAGCTACTGTAGACCAGAACTTTCCACTCTTTAAAGGGGATAAGACGGTCGGATCCATTCGCCTGCAGCTCATGATTCGAGAGAATGGCGGCAGCTGGGACGAGCCAGGTGAGCAAAAGGCGTCCAAGGCCAAACACAGCGAGAAGGAAAAGCGAGTCAAGGACAAGCGAGACGAACAGCATGATGAGGACCACGAATTTAAGCGCAAGCAGCGCGAAAAGGAGAAGCAGCTTGCACGCGAGAAGCAGCGCATTGAAGAAGAGATGCAGCGGCTGCATCGCGAAGAAGAAGAGCGCAAGCGCCGTCGCAAGGAAGAGGAAGAGCGGCGTCGTCTCGAGGCCGAACGACTCGCCGCAATTGAAGCGGAGAAGCAACGCGCCATTGAGGAGAAGCTACGTCGCAAAGAACAAAAGAAACAAGAGGAAGAGGCGATCGTGCGGCGGCTCAGCGAGTCGCTCAGTCGCCGCAAGAGTATGGCAGCAGCAGACTCGACCCAAGCTAACAGCAGTGAGCTCAGCTTTGATGACCAGTGGCGGACGTCGAGCCAGCAGACCATGCTATCGGAATCGTCAAGTCAACAGACCATGCTCTCGAATGATGACTACTACATGTACGAAGGAGACGGTAGCTCCGACGTAGTTGGTCGTATGCGTCGTCCCAGTACCAACGGCGGCAGTGGCGGTGGTAGTGTTGGTGTTGGACGCAACCGCCGCTCGACATTATCGCTCACAGACATGATCGACACGGTCGTCCATGATGCACTTCCCTCTGACTCGGACGACACGGACGCACTCGACACGGAAGACGAGCAAGAGTTTATCCGCCGCATCGCAAAGCTCAAGATGAAGATGAAGGCCAAGTCCAAGAAGAAGCAGCAGCAGCAGCGCCACTCGCAGTCGCTTAACGATCTCGTGCAGAAAAAGACGACAGAGCTGGACGAACAGAAGCCGCGACGAAAGACGTATGCTGCGTCTGTCTCCTCCTCTTCATCCTCCTCCTCTTCATCGTCGTCGTCGTCATCCTCTTCTTCGTCAGAGGATTCGTCTTCGTCCGACGACGACAGTGACGATGGCAAGCGAAAGCGTAAGGCGGCAGCTACCAAGAAGAAGGTAAAGTCGAAAACGACGAAAACGACGAAGAAGGAGATCAAGACCACGAAGCAGGCCAAGACCAAGAGTAGTAACCAGCACGAAAACCGAAAGAACAAGCATGGAGGAGGACTCATCCAATCGCTCACACCCGTGGAGATCACCAAGCAAACGGGACGTGACCAAAGTAACCAACTGAACGTCGGCCAGCTCATTGAGGCCGCAGTCAACGTCGCAAAAGTCGTGGCGTTTGATGAGGAGGAAGACTCGCTGGTGGAAGATGGGATCCCGGATGCCGTGGACGCGTTCCAGAGTCTCGTGCCCATTGGTAAGTTTCTGGGCCAGAAACTCCACGAGGCCTCCGCCAAGGTCGCGCAGCTCAATGAGCCCAAGCAGCCCACGTACTACTTCTAAAAACGCTCGACTGTTGCACTTTCCCATCAAGTGTACCCATATCAGTTTTTACATGAGGGTATCGGTTAGTAACATCTCCTCGGTTCAATATCACAGTTTTCTGGAAAGTTTCGACACAACGAAAAAATCAGGTCACCGTGTTCGAAAATACCGGTATATTGACGTGCAATCTTGCACAAAAAGCGCTTTTTCATGGGTTACGTGGGTTCACGAACCGGTCAGCGGCTCCCGCCGCATGGGAGAGAGAGAGAGGACACCAAAGACAAGACCGTTTGTTCACTCGGCAGCTGGCGAAGACGACCACAGCGCCACATCACACACACAACAGCGAACGTGCGATAAAGACTAGAAGAGCTGTCGACGAGGAAAGCGTACAGCACCGGTAGATCTCCCCCACGTCGACCACTACGCGTTTAACACGCGCGTCTCGCTCTGATCAATCTGTAGCGGCATTGCTTAGACCCTCAGAAACCCAGAACAAGAGCTACACCAGTCCGTGACCATGGACAAGTGTACGCTGTCACTGTGTGTGCACTCGGCCGAGCTGGACTCGGCGGCGAACGGTGCATACTGTAAGGTGTACGTGGATTCCAACGACCGCACGAACGGCTCCTCTGGCGCGAGCCACGACGCGCCGTCGCCCGATCCGTCGTCGAATGCGCGCGACAGCGCGATGGGCGGGCGGTCGTTCCACACGCACGTCGAGAAAGGCGACAAGAAGACGTACTTGCCGACGTGGAATGAGACATTCACCATCGACGTGTACGACCGCCGCAATGAGATTTTGACGATTCGCCTCAAGAGCAAGAAGCTATTGCATGTGTCGGTCGTGGGCGCGTGCGCGATCCCACTGCGCCAGATCGCCACGGGCCGCCCCGTGGACCAATGGTTCCCGATCTTGAAGGGCGGCAAGCGGCGCGGCAAGTTGCGTCTCCAGATGATGATCACGTACCCGACTCCGGCCCAAACGCCACCACCGCCGTCAGCGAGAGCTGCCCAGCGCAGTGGATCCATGGCACGCGCAGCGCCCCCACCACCTCCACCAGCGTCATCCACGCAACAGCAGCGCCACCACCAAACGTCGCCCGAGTCGCGCACGCCACCGCAGCCGTCGCCACAATTTCTCAACCTCCGCCAAAGCGGTGAACGTGGTAGCAGCAGTGCGCGCAGCTCCATGAACTCCTCGCGTTCTTCGCTCCAGCGGCCATCATCGATTGGAGGAAGTGGTGCGCCATCACCGAATCCGTACCAGCAGCAACAGCAGCAGCAACAACAGCAGCAACAACAGGAGCAGTATCAGCAACAGCAGTGGAACAAACCTCCCGCGAATGCTGGCTTCAAAGATCACCAGCCTGAAGAAGAGCCGCCCAAGCAGCAGCAATCGCCCGTGAAATTCGAGGCGACTACTACTGCTACTACTGCAGCGGCGGCGACGATGGTCGTCGACAACATGTACCGCCCAGCGACAAACCCGCGTGTGGATGTGGAAAGCGACGACGATGACGAGATGTCGTTCCCGCGTGTCGCTGAGCTCCACCGCATGGAAAGCGATTTGATTGGCGAGTCCAGTGACGAAGAGGTGGACGATGTGATCGCTGTCCACGGACTCGCGGCACCGCTGTCGCCTTTGTACATGGAGCGACTCACAGAGAGCGGTGCGAGTGCTGGCGACGAAGATGACCGTGAGCGTGCGATGTCACCGACGACGCCACCATCGCTCTCGAGCGGCGGATCCTTTGGGCGCCGCTCCAGCAGTGCATCAGCTACGCACCAGCGCGGCAGTGTTGCAAGTGCCAAGAGTGGCAAGAGTGGCAAGAGCGAGACCCGCGAGAGCCTGCAGTCGCAGCCACAGGACCAACAAATGCTAGTTGAGCCAACGAATGTGGCGAGTGACGACCTGCGAGGTTCCGTGGAAGTGTCGCGACAGACCAAGGTGATGGTGGCGCACGACGATCTCGCGCAGTTGATGGAGCGAAAGCCAATCGAGGAGCTGAGCTCGACGCCCGTTGAGCGTGTCAGTGAGTTGCTGTTGTCGCCACTGGCTGGCGCTGTGCCTCCACCAACTGGAGTGGTCGATGGAGAAGAAGTGTGGAACCGGTACTCTAGCTCATCATCCAGTGAAGGCCACCTCAATCCTGAGTCGTACCCGGACGAGAGTATCGACGATCTGATCGAGTACAGCTCGGCATCTAGTGTTGGCGTGGATGAACCAGCAGAGGAAGAGGAAGAGGAAGAGGTAACGACAATCTACCAGGCCGAGATCGATCCTCAAGAGATGAAACAGAACCCGTTTGTGGAACCCGCGTCGCCAGCGCATTCCAGTGAACACGACGGTGGTGACGACTCGGACGGCCAAACTCAGCAGCGCTTCGAGGACGCAACGACGCCGCGCGGTTCCATGTCCTCCGATGACGAAGGAGTTATGCCCCAGTCGCCCGTGGCGGCTACCATTGAACAGCGCAAGTCATCGTCGGCGTCATCACGGACCTCGTGGGTCCACGAGCACGACGACGTGTCGCGAAAGGCGTCAGCGGCGTCCCGGACCTCGTGGATCAGCGAGGGCGTCACGCCTATCGTGGCCACAAACAAGTCGCGGACGGATTCGTTCCCTCGTAACTCGTGGGTCAGTGAGAGCACGAGTGTTGTGGCTGCTGCAGTTCCACGCAAAGAGTCTTCAACGTCGCCCCGGTCGTCATGGATCAGCGAGAAGGAGCAGACACAGGAGACACCGCGAAGCTCGTGGGTCAGTGAGGGTGCTGCGTCCGCTGCTCGTAAAGATTCGACTACACTTCGCTCTTCGTGGATCAGCGAAGGGGGCATCCAAGAGCCCAAGCCCGAGTCCTCGAGAGGCTCGTGGGTCAGTGAAAGTGATCGTGGAAGCGTTGTGCCGCATGGAGCGGACGTTTCTCCTCGCTCGTCGTGGATCAGTGAACAGTCCAACGGCATCAAGCCATCGTCTCCACGCAACTCGTGGATCAGCGAGAACGGCAGCGCTGTCGCCACGGCTACAACTGATCGTGCCATCCCACGCAGAGAGTCGTCTCTTCGTTCGTCGTGGATCAGCGAAAGCGATACGACCAGCGTCATCGGTGACGAGGCGGCACGCAAGTCGTCCTGGATCAGTGAAAGCGACGACGGCCACGACATGGCATCGGGCGCTGTGCTTTCGCCACGCCGCACGTCGTGGGTCAGCGAACAGGACAACACGCACAGCTTTGTGAGCTCATCGTCGGCGTTTGCGTCACCACAGACGTCGTGGATCAGTGAGGAATCGGCAGATCCTGCGCGAGAAAAATCGTCGTCGTCGTCGCCACGCACGTCGTGGATCAGTGAGGAGTCGGCGGAGATTGCAGAGCGCCGTCGTCGTCGCACGCGCACGTCGTCGTTCCGCACGTCGTGGATCAGCGAAGGTCCAGCGACCAATTCATCGTTTGTGGATGCGTCGTTTTTGCGCCATTCGTTTGTGAGTGAAGGGTCAGCGGGAGACGAAGACGAACGAGACGACCGTGCTGATGGCCACGCTGCTGCGGTGGCCGTGGCCTCACCTGAGCTGGCGCCTCTTCCGGAAGGGATCCCACTCGTGGGGTCTGCACTAGAAGATGACGCGGTGCGTCTGTCGCTTGTTGTGAGTGATGATGGTGAAGGCAGTGGAAACGCGCACGAATTCTCGGAGCGTCTTTCGTCGTCGTCAAGTGAGCA
This sequence comes from Pythium pectinolyticum, assembly GCA_023336095.1. Classification (NCBI taxonomy): domain Eukaryota; phylum Oomycota; class Peronosporomycetes; order Pythiales; family Pythiaceae; genus Pythium; species Pythium pectinolyticum. The sequence goes on along the minus strand of JAADWC010000099.1, from coordinate 2,667 downwards.
CAGCGTCGAAGCCGACTCAAAGAACCATGGTCAGGAACACGAGGATGTGCTGGTCGTGCAAAAACAAGACGAGGCTCTTCAACAGCGCGTGGACAATGCGACCACACCGCGTGGCTCTCTCTCCAGTGATGTGGCCAGTGCGGACGAACGGTTCAAGGCTGCGACGACGCCGCGTGGCTCCTACTCAAGCGATGGCTCGGAGACCGATCGTGGTCTGGTGGTGGCAGAGCACGTTGAACAAGAGGCTATTACCACGACGGTAACACCTCGCAGCTCCATTTCCAGCCACAGCGACCGCGAAACAGAGGAGGCGGACTACTCGTCGTACGCCGAATCGTATGGGGAAAGCGTCACGCGCGACAGCAGCGTCTCCAGTGTCAGCTTTGTAGACAACCACGTGGACCGCGACGACCCGGACCAGCACGCACAGGCCGTCGCGCAGGCCGCTCGCTACTCGTCGTCCAGTGAAGACGGATCCGAGTTTGATGCCCAGCAGAACCCACACCATGCCGCGCATGATGCAAGTGATACGGGACGAGTCACGCCGCCCCGCCACTATTCGTCTGCTAGTGAGGACGACACTGTGGACCGCAGCAGTCTTGTCGCTGCTGCACCAATGTACAACCATGACGACGACCATGACGATGGTGGGGACCGTGCGGCACGATACTCGAACGCGTCGTCCTCGTCGTCGTCTCGTTCCAGTGAAGCGTCGGAAGATCCGCAGTCGACGACGTGGACGAACGAGTCATCGACCAATGAAGATCTCCTGGATGCGCTGCGTCGCGTCTCCCAGTTCTCGGCCGTGAGCGACATGTACGACCTGTCGCCTCGCAGCAGCGAAGACCACGACAGCCGTCTCACTAGTAGTACACACGGTGGGCAGCACCAACAGTACGTCTCCATGGATGGCGCGCCGGTCACCAATGACATGCGGCGCTTTATCAGCACGATGGACGTGCTGGTGGAACCGTACAGCGACGACTCGCCGCGCAGCTCCATCTCGAATGACCAGCGTGCCTCCCAGACGGAGACCCATGCGTACACGGAGCATGAAGACGTTGTGGACCTGGACGAGTTGGTGGATGGTGTGACTGCTTCTGCCGTTCCGGTGGTCCGCAGCGATGAACTGGAGAACCACCAGAGCTCCCCACGCAGCTCGATCTCAAGCGATGAGGGTGATGCGGTCGCTGGTGTTGTCGGAAAGACGGAGGCGGAGAAGGAGCCAGTGGCTGTGGTGTCTGTGTCAGCTCGAAGCTCCTTATCAAGCGATGAGGAGCCAGTGGCACTCACAGTGGACATGCCCGAGATCGTCGACTTGGACGACATCATCGCTACGCGTGATTTTATCGAGCAGGAGCAGGGCGATGTCTCGTCAGAGTCGTCACTGTCCAGTGACAGTCCGCGCGACAGTAGTGTCGTGGTCGCGACTGCGGATCAGCAACGATGTGAAGAGGCTGCGCGTCTATCGGATTCGGTGGTCCGTCGACGGTCCAGCAGCTCTGGCAGTCGTCGCAGCCGCAAGAGCAGCCGCAGTGGCTCTGCTCCTCCGTCGCCGTCTCCACCTCCTACGAAGTCTGTTGTAGTAGCCGCTGAGCCAGCAGCTCCAACGGCCGTGTCGCCGCCTGTGACGGTGGTGGAGACAACCAGTGCCAGTGACGCCGCCCGCCAGAACATGCGCGGCGACCACGTGCTGCTCGCCTCCATGTCAACGTCGCTCACGCGCGACCAGCTCAATCTCGTGGCGCTTGATTACTTGCCGTCGTCCGACAGCGAGAGCGACGACGACGACGACGCGTACGGCTCGGACGCCGACTTTAACTTTGATTCGGATTAAGCGAACGACCACCACCACCGGGGCGTGTGTTGTGTGTGCCATTGTATTGTGGACATGGATGTAGAAAATGCAGAAGTATCAAGAGTCCAGCGACCAAAGTACTACGTAACTTTACGGCATCGTTCAAACATGAACTTTAGACGCTGACGAAAAGCTCTGCTTCAGCAGAGTACTAAGCTTAGTGATAGACACCTAGAATTATCCTGCGTTGGAACGGATTATCTCCCAGAAGGCCACCATTCTAGTTTAAAAAATTATCCTTTGCCAGGTTGGCCGGATTCTACTTAACAAGCAGTCTCTGAGTCAACTAGACCGGATTTCGTAGGTCACCAAAAAAAAAAAAATCCGGAAATCAATGAAAGCGGCAGCTTGGAGCGCCTACACATTGACCGCTATTTCAAATGGAGATTGGGGCAGGCGCGAAACGCGTGCGATCATTTTTAATTAAGATACCAGCACACAAAGACAGCACCTCGGCTGTTCATATTGTCATTTTTGTAGTTCCTGGCAGCTTCCATTCACGAAATTCAAAGAAAGTTGTTGACGCAAACGTATGAGAAAACAATCACTCTGCTTTGGATAACAATCCTATAACCGGAGGAGATCATCACTCTCATCGGGTAACTGTGGTTACTCAGACAATTTCTCGAAGTCAAATGTGAAAATTTGGGAATGGAGCATCAATAGGAGACTGTATGGACGCGTACTCTGCATATATGCTTTCGACGCCCACACTTATCGTCTCCGTACGAAACTTCGCCAACATGCGTCTTTTATTATGCTCTTTCCAGCCATGCATCAACCGTTGAGAATGGAGCATTTCCGGATTT
>JAADWC010000098.1:0-22518 GCA_023336095.1 Pythium pectinolyticum | reverse complement strand
TGTTGGCGTTCGTGTAAATGCATGGGAGTGTGGTGGATCTTTGTGTGCGTGCTGTGTGTGTTGTAGGTGTCGTCTGGTTGTGGGGATTGTCTGGTTGTGTTTGTTGTGTGTTGTATGTTGTTTGGCGGTGTGTGTTTGTGGGTGTTTGTGTATCTCTCTCTCCTCTTTCTCCCCTCTTTCTCCCCTCTCTCCCCTCCTGCTCCTCCACTATTTCCCCACGAATGATAGTACTCTCACTCGCAGCCCCCAAGTGATCTGTTGCAGTGTCTCACCTCTATATTGATTCTGCCGCCACGGGCTGCGCAGGCTGTCCTCACCAGATATGGACACGACCTCGTGACCCGCGATTTCTTTATCGTCGGCGATCTCAACAACATCGCATGGGCTATGTTAGCGTGAGCTTGGTGATGCTCATGCCTTTTAATTCGATACAAACATCCAGACACACACACACAACGTCAGGCACATATGGGTTTCATTCAGGTGCACTGCAGAGATACACCAAGAACGATCCGAGCAGCACACCTCTGAAATTCTTGGAACTTCGCTAGTGTGCTTCTGGTACCCGTCGAGCTAGTCTGTGGTCAGCTTATACACAGTACTAGTAATAGTGGTGAATGTGCCGCGACTTTGGATAGACTGTACCACATTGGAGGAAGAGAGTTAGAAAACCGACTTATCTGGGGATGCTAATCAAATCGCAGCCACTCCATTCAGCTCCGCAAACTCACAGCTAGCACCATTAATGGCGTTCACCTGCGGGAACTTGGTGTGTCCGCTAATTGCCATGGTGCGATCGCTAATCGGAGTGTACTAGGTAAGTACATATGTTTTTGCCCGAGGACAAAGCAGCATGACCATTAAGGGGAAGGCATATCCTCGTCAGCGCTACAAGCGCCTCGTGCGCAGTAGCGTTTGTCGTCGATGGTGTGGGCGCCAATCACACCACGACGCTACAGGAAGAGCTCCAAACAATCGTGAAACCCCACGCTACGGCGACCTGACAACGGCGGATGGCTTTGTTGAACTTCAGCTCACCGGGCGTTTGTTTGCGCTGGTCAATCGACGCACCAAGTAGTGAAGAAATGAAAACATCCAGAGACAAAAATTTAGAGTGTGGATCAAACCTAAAGATTATTTAGGTTAGATTGAAACACAGTCCTGTTCTATCGTAGGTTCCGCCGTGGTTTCACTGATCATCCGCCAGTGAATCCACCGATCATCCGCTCTCATACCAACGGTCAGCACCAGCCGGCACGGGCACTCCCAGTCGAGAAATTCGTGGCGCCGCCACCGATACTTCGACCGCCTGCCCCGCAACGACTGCGAAGACGTCTGACTTCAAGGTGGGTCCCATCATTTTCCGTGCGAAGCGCTGCTATTTATGTTTCCTGATTCGATTTCCCCCGACAACAAATAGTCGAAGTACAGTCAAAGCGAATATTCATATGTTTATTGTTATACATCTATCTGACACAATCACAAGCAGTGCAATCGTCTGCTAGTGCAGTATATGTGTAGGGTTGAACCATCGTACCGGTGAAGCCTGGGGTTCTGCGCCTTCAACCCACCACTACAGCTATTGACGGACGGGGATTCGCCTGGAAGGTGTGGTTGCCTGTGTATAAGAGCCAAAAAAATTGGTTGGTTGTGAAACAAGGCGTAGCACCCAAGGCCATGGTGATTTAAACAGGTAGCGGAAAACGGGATTGCGCAGGAGTCAAATATAAAGCAACCAGCAGCTACAACCACGTCCATTACATACACCCCGCCGTCTCCGAGATCAGCAACATGAGCTCGCTATTGACCCTCGAGTGTGTGCAGCGTATGCACTTCATCCCGACCACTGTGTTTGAGCCTGCGCATCACGCGGAAGCCATCGGGGGTTTCCCGAGCGCCAGCGCCTACGCGGCCTTTGCCGCGCGCTTGGTCTTCATGGAGCGCGGTCGTCAGCAGGACGCATGTGCGCGCATGGAAGAACGGCGCGTGCTGCGCACGGCCACGATGCGGCCGTGTACCAGACCTTGGAGACGATTGCCGCCTCAGCCGGTGCCATGGAGGCAAACATTGGCGTAGCGATGGAAAAATGGGAAGCAGACATTATTGACGTATCGCCGTGGCAGAATCGATAAAAATCGGACATGGGAATGCGAAGGGGTAGCCTAGAAAATCGAACACGTAGAAGACGACCTTGGCGTTGCGATGGGAAATATTGTGAAGGAGCCATCACCGGCGTAACGGGTTTGGATCGATTCGATAAATATTGGGAAAGCAAAACAAAACACAAAGGCGCTACTTTGCGAGCAGCGCGTAGTTAGGGCTTGTTGTTGTGTGAGCATGAGTATGTCGGCTTCACTTATGGCTCTCAAGCGGGTTTCCAATCGACCAACATTCTCCGTCCACCATCAAGGATGGATACCACACCTTATCCAAGTTCGCTTTGAGGGGAAGGCGCTTTCTCGTACTTCGTAAACTTACGAGAAGAGCATCTCGGAATCACGTCACCCTATGTTGTGCCGTTGGAATATGTCTGGGCATCCCCCGTGCGGCCGTTGCTCGTAGCTCTGGGAATGCAACTTCCAGACGGACGATATGAGTGCTCTCAACATTTAAATAGTCACTTGTCTCCATGACAACTCGTCCGAGCATTTTGACTCAGCTCAAACTGAAATTCAGTGACTATGTTTGGTTAATTCAGAGACGTCGAAGATCCAGAAAATGTGTAGTTCAAAGCGAGGAATGATTCGAACGCATAAAGCGAGGAGTGTTTCGAAAGCATAAAGCGAGAAATGACTCGAAAGCATAAAGCGAGGAATGGCTCGAAAGTATTCATTCATAGTACAGGAATGCGGAAGAGTAGATTTTTTCTGGGAAACGTTTTGGAGGAAGCAGCTGTGGCATGACGAGACTAGCTGTGAGCGAGTGAAGTTGGGTGGGGTAAGGAGCGATGGGGTAGGCGTGTGCGAGACGGCGCGAACGCGACGCCGTTCATCGTCGTATCGGTCAAACTTACGCATCGGTCATCGAGCTCACCCAGCAGCAGATTGCCACATATGCACTCTGTTCTCAAGCACACTGCGGGCGTACACACCGAGACAGCGCCTACAAATATGAGTGGTGAAGGAACCGAATCTCTCTCGGTCGATAATACTCAGTGCAGATGCCGTGGGTGGCACCCCACCTTTCCGACCATCCAGCAACCACCCTTCCGATCCGCATACCACCCTTGTCAATTTTTCTCAAGCACATGGAGACACGACTGACCGCATCAAGAAGCTCACCCCTGGCACTCACTTCGGTGACACTTCCGTTGCTATGCGCCAGAGCTTCTGATCCACCCCTCGGAGCCCTGAAGACTTTGAATCGTGTAGCTGTAGTAGCTGACCTTAGATAGTATTTCGTTAATGCCGCCACCGTTCACTGTCTTTGCTTGGAAGTCGTCCATGGCGATTGCCTTCGCTAGCTGGCTAGCCTTTAAGTGGAAAATGTCGGCCTCCTATGAATCGCGATCACTATAAGCGTGGATGTTTTGAAATACCTTCGTCTTGGACCGTCCCACTGCAAAACATAGTGCTGCTGTAGGTTGACCGAAGTTCTTCGTGGCGGAGTGGCGGAACCCCTCAACAGCCCTCCCATGCAGTGCCATTGCGTGACGAGAAGATCACGCTCCATATACGTGGTGCTCCCGTTTCCCGTGAAGAGGACAGATGACACCTCACGGAGAGAATCACGATACATTCCTTGGGTGTAAACTCCACTCGACGTTGCAGTTCCATTTCGTGTCGAAAAACGACTTTATGTGGCTCGTGTAGGAATGCACTTGTGATGTAGCACTTGCGCCGGTTCAAAGCGAAGGGGCAGCGCTGAGAACCGGCTCTGACGAAGTCCCAAAACCGGGCACTGACAGGCTAGTACCTCTCCTTGACAGAGCTCTGCAAAAATAATATAAATCCCGCAATTACGGTATTATATTGATTGAATAATTCATTATTGCGATTCTCAGGGTTCCGTAAAATATCAAATTGACCCCATAATAAGTTTATGTACCTCGCCAAGCAGGGGTGCAGAGAGTGGTGTGGGGCATTCCAAGTTGGTGGTTGTCACGGCTCGTCGAGATGCTTGCTGGACCCCACTCCACACACTCACTCTTTCATTTCCTGCATCTCGATGGCGTCTTCTCGCAGTGTGTGTCACCTCTTCTTTCGAGACTGCGGCGGGGGGGGGGGGTGTTTGCGTGCAAGCAGTGCGGCGTCACTCGCAAGCAGCTGCCATCTAGCGGGTACTCAAACCTGCTCAGCCACCGCGCCGGCAAGCATCCAGACTGCATGACGGTATGGCAGGAGCGCCAGCGCAACAGCACAGGCACGCTCGAAGACCATGGCTTCGTTGACGATCGCACGATGGACGTGTTCAAGTGGCTGGAGTGGGTTGTCATGCGCAACCACGCGCTTGCTGAGGTCGACGACCCACTGACCCGCTCTATCGTTCGCTTGGAACCCATCTCGTCGCGTTCGCTGCTCCCGTACATCCGTCGCTGTTGGCGTTGGAGAGAAGATCGCAAGCACCATGGGGGAGGATTTTGGCATCATGCTCGATGGCCGGTCCAGCGGTACCATGCACTACGTCGGTATATATGCCGTCTTTGTGAAGGACGAACAACGTCACCAACCACTCATCGCCATCTCTCCCGCTGAGTACGGGCAAACGGCAGCAGCGCATGTGAACCTAACGTGCTCGACATGTACGAGAAGGAGACTCGCTTGATCCAGTTTGTGGTCGGAGACAACTGCGCCACGAACAAGATCTACTTGATGTGCCACTCATCGGGAGTGCTAGTCATCGCTACAACCTGGCCGTCTCCGTCTTCCTCGAGGCTGCGATCGACAAGATCTCGCAGCTGTGCAGTGCTCTCCGTCAACCCGACAACGCTGCAGCTCTCACGCGGCACAGGCGACGCAAGGCTCTCAAGGCGAACGCGACTCGTTGGTCGTCAACGTTTCGAATGCTGAAGCGCTACGTTGAAATCCGCGACGCGGTCAAGCTCGTGCATGAAGTCGAAGATCTCGTCCCCTCCCCAGCCACGCATCGCCAGATCGTCCAACTCGTCGCCCAGCTCGAAGATATCGACAGTGTGTGTGTGCTCCTTCAGGACGAGGCGCGTACGCTTGCGAACGTCCGTGTCCTCTTTGATGCCGTGGCGCTCAAGTATCCAGTGATGGCGGACAAGTTGAAGGCCGATGCCAGCATCGTACACGCGGCCGACTTCGAGAGCGCATGCGTCAAGCTTGCGACTGGTCGAGCTCTCAATGCGGCCGAGACTGGTGCTGTGAGCCGTTTCGAAGTTGGGCGCCCATCGGAGATGCCAGCATCGAAGACCTTTGAAGCCTCGTGTTTCGACCACCAGTTACTCAGTGCTACTGAGCGCCATTCCGCCCAGGAGTAACCGCTGTGAGCGTCTATTCTCGCAATGCAAGTTCGTTTTGACGCCGACTCGCTCAAGCCTGCTCTCAGAGAACTTCGAGAAGATTGCGTTCCTTCGAGCGAACCATGAGCTGTGGTCGTATTTCTTTGCTCGGCTGTAGCGAGCAGGAGTATACGGAAAGAGTAATGCAGCAGAATTCAAGAAGAGCGCGGAACGAAAAAGTTGCCACCATCTCCCGAAACGAGAAAAACCCATAAATCCAGACCATTTGCCGAAAAATCCAGAGAGCTCTCAGAGCTACAGTACACATGAAACCTATCCCTATGAGTGGATCCACCAGCGTATCTACTCCTAGTGCGACATCCACCAAAGTGGGAGGAGTGGTGGCACCACTCATTTGGTGCGGAGGGCCGCCAGCTTTGTGCGCCACCCTCTTTTCAATGCATGCAGTTAATAATTCGTCTGTTGCTGCAGTGTCGTGTGTGTGTCGGGCCGCTGCTGCTGCCGCTGAAGTGGGCGTGTCGTGTGTGTGTCGAGTTGGCGATTCTTTTGTTTGGGTCGTGTGCATGGGTCAGCGTCTGGTGCTTAGGGTAGACAAGGATTCCTTGGGTACCCTTTGTAACAGCTCTTTGGATTGTGTAGTTTCGAGGAAATGATCCACAATCCGATTCCGTCCGATTTATGATGCGGTAGACACTTAGAGAGAGAGTGTCAGACAAATACAGTTAAGGCAAACAGGACCGCGACGGAGTTTCGTCGATCGACCGGTCAATGAAGCGGAACTGGTCCCTGACCAGTTCCAGAACAAAACACTCGGAATATCAAATGCACTACTAGTGTCCCAGTCGCACAATATTCGCCACACAATATAAAAAACCCTCCAGAACTTGGCGTGAACGCGCCCCTTCAGTAAAGAAGTAGGAACTTGCTTCACTCGGTCACCAGACTAGTTTACCAATCCACAATATCGCACACACATACTAAAACTACCGCCCGAATACTCTAATACACAACCTTACTGAAGTGAGCAATGGAGAGCCGGGTTTCACTGGAGAAGACGTGTCAAATGTGGGGCTTGTCATGACGAAGCAGAAGGAGAAGTCTTGTTGATAGCCACACCTCTTTAAACCGATATATATGTCGACTAAACACAAACCAGATCCGTTGTGTCCAACGCCTAGCCATATGGCCGTTGTGTCCAACGCGGTTGGCGACTGGTTCCAAATGAACCGGTCCGGACTAGGAAACTAGGGACAGACCCCTAGTTGGTGTGTAGTAGACTAATTTTGGCTACTGACTGGATCTTCTTCAGTCACAACATCACACACTCCATTCAGCTTCTTCAGCTTCATGAACAGAAACACACCAAAACGCCCAACAAGATCTTCTATCACGAGTGTGTGGGGAATGATATCGGACGCATATTGACGCTCTGTTTCATCATCATGCACTCGTAGAGATTCCGTTGATTTGTACATTGGCTGGTCGCTTCGCTGCCCCCTAACAGCCGCGCTGGTGAGCATCGCGAGCACAGTCAACCCTCTTGATTCTCCATGCTTCATTCTTTGTCTGCGTGGTGTCGTACGCCTCTTTACGATACAAGCTCATGTTAAGTACGCATTTTGTTCAGTTCCACTCAATTTTACAATTCTGGGCTCATAACCAATCGAGAAATTATGAGGAGTTGGCATCGGAGGAATAGGAGAGGGACTTCAACACAAGGCAGGAGGTTGCCAGAATGGCTCCTGGGGACTCGACTTGGGGATGCACTAGTGCTGGTGTATTGGAGACTGAGCAGAACCACCCTCAGTGGTTTGCTCCAGAGTTGCCACCAGTTGCTCTTTCCTTCCGCATTGATCATTGATCAGCTTATAGCGTCGAACTCGTACATCGCTGCCCAGTGGAAGCAGCGAGCAGGCGCCGTCGTGAGTAAACGCAGCAGTTTCTCCACACACAAAAAGTGAGCAATTTCCAAGGATTTCGCACGATGGTCATATATATTTTTGTGCACAGAACAAGAGATGGCGTAGGGAGAATTGTTTGCGACAACGCGTGATTTTGGCCAATCGCTTCTCGGATTGACTCTTCAGTTAACGTTTGGTAGTCTCCACCACTTGTGTTGCATGACACCACATCCACCTGCCCTTTTGGCCCGACGTGAAGCTGCGAAACTGCTGCCGCATCTCGTGCGCAAAAGCAAGGAGAAGACTTCGCTGCTCAAGGATGTGAGTATTACGACGATGAAATCTACCCTCATTTGTTGTGGATGCACAGCTCCAGAACTCGAGAGCACTTTGATGCGCTCGTCCGTCTATTGTCGCGATGTGGCGAGAATACGTGTACGCTGTGGCTTGTCGGCGATATCGCCGGCATTCATCCGCCCCAGAACGCTCTCGAATCGTTCACCAAAAGATCAAGAAATTTGCAGTCAGATCTCTCCGTGCAAACACTGTAACTGTTTTCAACAGTTGCCTATCCAGCCTGGCTTCGGCACTAAGGTTTATCTGGATTTGCTACTTCTTATGTAGCTAACATTGGGGCCTCAAAAGGTTGCCTTGATGTTAAGCATCACACGCTGACTGGAGAACACGATGCCGAATGACTTCTCAGTCGTTTCGAATGCGAGACAACACGCAGTACAATCAGCTCGTCCTTGGTCCCATCGAGAGCTGGATCAAACGCAATCTCGTCTTGATTGGTTGCGTGCCCAACAAGTCCAGCGGAGTCTGGCACATCTTGACATTCCACCACTCCATAATTCCACCCACCTTTGTCACAGAGGAACAGCTCGTCAATGAATGAGATAAATATAGAAGCGCAAGTTTGTCACCAGAATACTGTTGTGCCTGCTTCTGGGTGATTGAGATGCCTTTCTGTTTTTCAACTGCTGCATGGTGGGGATGAGACGCTGCAAGTTTGACAAAATTTCGAAAAGACGTTTCCACGATTTTTCGACACTTCACCGGGCCAACCCGGGCATAATGACACTATCCATTTCGCTAGAGGCTACGCTTCTAAATCAGTACTGAGTATTTTACGGAGTCTACAAGAATGCGATAGCGACCAGAATGCGACTACGACCAGAATGCGATTGTGAGCTCCTGGCTGTTAGGCTTCACAAGAATGCGATTAGGAGGCGTAGTCGTCTTGGGTCATCCGTGCTATCCATGTAAATATATTTTTGTCGCAAAAGATCGGTCGAAGACCCAATAGCCCTTTGTTTCTGAGCATTCTAGATCGTTATGTGCTACGTAGTCTCATGGAAACGAGAAGTCCAACGCCGTGCCCGCGTGGGTGTCAGCTTGGGGGGGGGGGTAGATGATGGAGGAACTCATCTTTTTCTGATTTGCTCAGCAACTCACACATGGTAGAGCTATTGGCCCACCCAGAAGTTGCGTTTTTCTCTCGTGACGACGCGCACGCAGCCATAAAAACATTTTCTCGACAGCACGGATACGTTGTCGAAATGTTGCGTTCGGCCAAGGACCACAACGGCAACTGATGGCGCATCGTCTACGCGTGCGATCGCCACGGATCGCGGCGTCAACAAACCTCGAGACCTAGTGCTGCCCGGCGACTCGGCGTTGTAACTGCCCGATGCGAAGGGTCAACGTTTACCGAGGAGGGGGTGACGGAGAGATTCGCCACGTGGGTTTAGGGACGACACACAACCACGACGCCTCACCAGCACATCGCACAGACAGACCCCCCGGTAATGCTTGCTGAGATTGCAACTGACGGATGAACTGGGGCCTTTGCCGCTTAGACGCTGACTCGACTCGTTGACGCCAACCCGGAAACCGCACTTAGAGGTAGAGGCGCAGCGGGTAGGTGCGCTCTAGATCGGTCTACACTCAAGAAGCAAGCACCTTCTAGCTTTGCTTGATGGTGGGGGGGGGAGGTGCCATCAACTGGGAACAAATAACCGACTCTTCCGTCTCTTCTTTGCCCTGGACGAGGCACTCACAATCTGCAGTCAGAACCTAGACGTCATCGTGATGGACTGCACGTGTCGTACGAACTGGTTCGCCGTTCTGCGATACTGGCCCCTTCTCGTACCGAGGAAGTGTACGAGAGTCGTCGACTTCAACTGCACGAACTCAATGATTCTGAAGCCGCCTACATCGACGAAGTATGGTGGACATATGGAAGCAGCGCATTTTTCGCTGCTGGACGAACGGTGTGACCCATTTTGGCCTCCAGACTTCGTCACGTGTCCCGTATCACTTGGCACTCAAGCGTTGGTTTTCCAGCTCGCGTGGCGACCTTCTAACGTTACACAATTGCATGCTCCGCTGGTGGCGCCAGTCGATTCATGAGGATCGTGCTATTGTCTCCGACACACAGATCAAGCGGCTGGCTTCAATCCATTCAGCACTGCATATTTTGCTAAACGACATTCTATCTTCTAAATTTTATGTCATTTCTTATAGAAGGTTCTTTGAATTTTTTCGCCACTTCATCTTCTATTTCATACTGTCTGTTCAACACCTCCATTACCACATGTTACATAATGCAACATGTCGAGTGATGCTGTATTTTTCACTATCCTACCCCTCTCAGGCACCCACCACCGCGACCCTGCTGCTGCCTGCCACTCGCTGGTGCACTGAGAGGCAGTGCTGTGGCGCGAAGGCGATCCGCCGTGATCGTTTCCCTCATCCTCCAATTGAATACAACCCGACCAACACCCACGTCAAGCCTCAACCACCCGTCCACCCGTGAGCAGTGCTCGTTCTTCTTCTCGTCAGTGGAGACGAGCAGCGATATTTTCAAGTCCAACATATGTGGCAACCGGCGCAAGCAAACGACGCGCAGCGGCTACTCGAACTTCCTGATCCATCTGGGGCAAGCATCCCACGAACGCCGACGACTACCAAGAGTTCAGCGCCGCTTAATCCGTAGAACGGAGGTGTTCGAGCTCGTGGACCCAGACACCTCCAACATGTACGACTGGATGCGACTCATCGTGGAGCGTAACCTCCCGCTCTCGGATGTCGAGAACAAGCTCACGCGCCAGCTCATCAAGATGCACCTCCCGCTCTCGGATGTCGAGAACAAGCTCACGCGCCAGATCATCAAGATGCACCCCACGTGCGCGGAAGCGCTCGCGGGGAGTATGCGGCACGTGGCGAGGCAAGAAGATCGCCGCTGACCAAGTGTTCGGCCTCATGTTTGTTGGCTGGTCCTCTGGGCCACTCCACTTCGTTGCCCACATCGAATACGTGGGAAGGTGTTGGATCTCTATGGCAAGAGCCTTGTGGACGGCAGGTTTTTGGTCGGCGACAACTGTTCGCCTAACCAGTCAATGTCGACCTAGCCCGGCGTCCCATTGGTCGGTTGTGCCAGTCACAGATTCAATCTGGCTGTAATCAGATATATGTCTGGGTCTGATGAAACTGTGTCTCGCGTCCAGAGTCTGATGACTCAGTTGCGTCAGCCAAACAAATCTGCTGAGCTCAAGCGTCACACGCTCCTGCGAGCTGTGAGCGCCTACGCGACCCGGTGGTCGTCGGTCTTCGAAATGCTTGACCAGTGCATGGTCACCCGCGAGGGGATGCAGAAGGTCGTCGCCGCCGAAGATCTCGTATTTCGCCAGCCATGCAACGACGCCTGGTCGCCCTTCACGCGAAGTTGGTGGAGCTGGACGTTGTGTGCAAGAAGGTGCAGGCCGAGAAGCGGGCGCTGGCCGATGTGTATCTTCTGTTTGACGCTTGCCTAGAGTAGTATACGTCTATGGGGGGACATCTCAAGGCAAGCGCCTTTATTGTGCACTCGCCCGTCTTCGAGGCAGCCGTCGTGAAGGCCATCAACGACGTGCCGCTCTCGACAGCCAAGACCAAGTTGCTGGAACCCTTTATAAAGCCGGTGCCACCACCAACACCCACCGAGCAAGGCGATGGTGACTTCGCGACGCGCGTGCTGCGTCTGGCAAAGAAGCCGCGCCGCTCCGAGCGAACGATCGCGCAGGGTGGCTGATTATCCGTCCTAAAACTGTCCTATCCTAAATGTCCTATATTTTGCGAAAGCTTTCCGGTAATTTTGGACATTAAATAGGACACTGGAGTCGACCACTAGGTGCATGCCGCCAGTATCGGACAGACAGATACGAAAAGACAAAATGGATGCATTGTGGAGACGATACACTACGCATCTTTTTCTAGTTAAAATCCACGTACGCTTGTGGGATAACGATGGTCGGAGCGCCAGCGTGCTGTGGAGGAGCAGCGCGGTTGTTACGAATGTCATCACAGAGAGAGGCGTAGTGAATGCTGTCTGCCTTCGTCACCTCGACGAAGGTCAACAAGCTGGGGTGGTTGGTCGCGAAACGCTCAGTCAGGTCTCGATTATACTTTTCCATCGGGTTATTTGTTCGGTTGACAATGTTCAACCCGCTGGCCACCATGGCCACCACATTCCACAGATCAGGATCGTAGAGGTTGACCCACGTGCGCTTGAAGTAGGACCAGAACACATCCCACTTCTTCTTCGTGTTGCTCTCGTCTACAACGGAGCGAACAAAACGAATCCCCTAAACAAATCAAAATTGTTAAAATCTTTCTCAAGTTTCGTACTATATGTAACCAACAAAACGAAAACTTACCTTTTCCAAAATTTCGGCTTTTGGAATAACAGTGAGCACATCCAGCTTGCCCACGGTCATGGCGTCCGAGATTTGGTCGTGCGGAATCTTGAGATCGATCATCTTGAGACGGAGAGCTTGCTTGAAGTGGAACAAGCATCCCACGACGGATACTCGTGGGAACTGGTCCACAACCGCATTAATTAGACCCAGCTCAAAGTCGCACGTAACTGCGGCTGGCTCCAATCGGCGGTCTGTGCGGATAATAACCCAGTTCAGTACATTTCAATAAATGTCCTGGGTCTTACCGTCCACGAGAATGTAAAGTCCGATCATGCGACGAACACAACCGTCTCCGTCCGTCTGCGACGTGTTGAATTGCAGGAATGGCCGTTGGTCGCTGTCGCTGACGTTGCGTGTTGGTGCGGTCTCTATCGCGCGAAACACGTCGTGTCCGATGGCCCTGGCACGCACGTTTTTCACCATGTTGGCGGCTGGAGTCCTGGTCACGACATTCAGCGACACACCTGGGTGCTCGTCGCCCATCTCCTGCATGACCTGCTCCCATACGTTGCTGGGGCGTTCGTTAAGTTGCTGAAGCGCCAAGGCTCGGATTCGCTCGCTCATAGTGGCGCGTACGTCCACGATCTTGGGGAGCACATCTTCCTCGCAAGTGTGCTGGTTTCTTTCGTGCACGCAATCACCCTTCACGATGAGACGGGCCACACATCCCTTCCGGAACTTGACGCAGTTGTAGTACACGGTCCCAGTCTTCTTACAGGTGCGCTTCTTGCAGAAGCGATGGCCGAGATGCTCCATTTTGCTTTGTGACGTTGGTTCCGTGCAGTATCAACGAAAGACGCAGAGAGAAGAATAATATCCATCCATACTTATCGTGTGACGGTTCAGTATCAAAGATGAGAGTGCGGCGTAAATACTCGTTTAGGACATAAATGCATTTTAGGATGGTAAATAGGATGTTTAGGACACCTTTAGGACGGTATTTTTTATTTTTTATCTTTGACAGGACCTCTACCTACGTTGGACAACAGTAGGACACGAGAATGCAAACTACCAAAATATTTCATTTTCCTGTAGGACATATAGGAAAAAATAGGACAGTTTTAGGATGGATAACCCGACACCTCGCGCAGTGCATGCCCCTGGTGGCTCTCATCCCACCCACAAGCAACCAATGTGAGCGTTTGTTTAGCCATTACAACATCGTGTTCACACCACATCGCGCCACGCTGCTTCCAGCAAACTTTGAAATGGTGATGCTATTGAAGGCGAATAGAGAGCCGTGGAATGCTTCCACGCTTCTCGGAATGGAAGAGTAGGCAATATGGACACTATTACTGCAATACTGATTATAGTGCTGCTTGGTATTTCCGCGTTTACTATTCCTCCGTTCATGCTGCCACTCTATTTGTTATTGAATTATATGACCCTTGCTTGCGATACCTGTGAGACCACAAGCTTCCCAGCGTGTACGTTGTGTTGGAGGGGAGACGAAGGACACGGACCCGCCGCCACTGCTTTGCATTCCGCTTGGCACGGTCGGGAGCCGCGTTGATGTTTTGACTGTAGTTGTGGCGGTGCTGACGAACTGTACTGGCGGACATCGCCAGGTGACAGTATTGGCACTGGATTTATCGTTGTTGGTTTTGCGGTATGCCTATCACATCTGTGGGAGCTCTCTCCCCGAATGTGAGGTAGCAGTGCATTCCAGTATTAAGATCTGACATTTATTTATGTACTCTCGTCGGAGGATACAACATGTAGGACGTACCTACACACAAGTGCTGTACAAATTTTTCTTCATACAAATCCTATATATGTTAATCACCCAGAACAACTCCACTTGCACACGACCATCGAGCACGGTGGTCACCACACGAGGTAAAAACCCTCCCCATGCTGTACTTACTCAAAATTCATGGTCAGAAGTTCAAGATGGCAATAAGTGACCCAGACTTTGCGCGTTTCTGGATGGCAGCCATGGACGAGGAGATGGTATCGCTCAAGAGACACGGTGTGTGGGTAATCGTCACGCGTGAATCCGTTACAGACAAGAGGAGCATCATTACCAACCGATGGATCTTTGTGAAAAAGGACGAACATGGTGTGGTAAATTGGTTCAAGGCGAGATTCCTCGTGCACAGCTTCAAACAGATTTTTGGAGTCAATTATTTCGAAAGGTATGCCCCCGTGATACGACTCGAGATGATCCGGTGTGTCATTTGTTTCGCGATCCAGCGCGGGTGGGTGATTTTGAAGTGCGATGTGATGACTGCATTTCTGCACGGCAATTTGAGCGAGCTCGTGTACATGAATGAAACATTCGGCTTCCAAGTTGTGAGAGCATCTAACTTGTGTCGAGTTGTGAAGCCTCTCTACGCTCTGAAGCAAGCGCCAACAGTCTGGAACCAGACGCTCCATGATCACCTACTGGCGATGGGGTTTGTGCGCGTGGAAGCCGATTTTTGGTCTCTACGCCCTCGTCCAGAAGGGGGAGATAGCAATGCTGCTCACGGTGTATGTCGATGATCTACTACTACTTGGACCAGTGGATGTGTATGATCGCGTGGCCCGACAACTACAATCTACATTTGAGTTGGTGTCTCTTGGGCCAATCAAGTATCTTTCGGGTGTCGAAGTGGTGATCGACCGTTGGACCAAGAGGGTGTTCTTCAGTCAGGAAAGCTACATCGAGGAAACCCAAAGCGATTCGGTGTGCAGTCGTGCACGAGAACGGTCACTACCCCTGAAGCTACCGAAGTGGGTGGGGTGAACACAAAAGAAGATTGACGTGACATGAAGTTTCGGGAGATTGCCGGTGAATTAAAGTATCTGGTGTCCGGCTCGCGACCTGACATTGCGCATACGGTACGCAAGTCATAACAACTACGACGCTGTACACTATGCACAAGCAAAGCGTGTACTGAGATATCTGCGCCAGTCGTCCGACTATGGACTCGTGGTCATCGTCGCAGAGGACAAGATTGCTGAGCGAGTGGATCTGGTTGTGTACACAGATGCTGATTACGCGAACGATCCCGATGACCGTCGCAGTATCGGTGGGTATGTTACACTACTGAAGGGTGTCACCGTGTCGTATGGAACGCGATGAACGCAATACTACGCGATGAGTGAGGGTGTGCGAGATGTGCAGTGGCTGCAACGTTTGTGTGAGGAACTCAGGATTCCCATGAACAAACCAACTCGGCTGTGTGAGAACCAAGCCGCGATCTCACTCACGACCGAGAAAGCATCATAGGCCGAAGCACATTGCAAACAAGTACCATTTTGTGCGTCTACTGATGACCGATGGAAAGCTGCGCGTGGACCAATGACATGCTGACGGACGTGATGACGAAGGGACTTGCTCGAGTCAAGTTCCAGCATTTTCGCGAGCTTCTTGGTGTGGTATCGCAAAAGGTGTTTGCTCAAGTCCAGTATCTCCCGCCACGGCATGGCCAAGTGTATGAGGCGACAGGGGGGGGGGGGGGTTGGGCGCCAGAACAACAACAACAAGAAAGTGACAAGGCAGTGGTGTATTTCGTGGGTTTCGCCGGAAGGTCCGACTGAAAATCCGGCAGCTACACGAGTCACTAAGTTGGAAGATCCAACCCGCGCACATAGAAAATTCGGCGTTGCGGTGAGCGGATGGAAGTGCCATCCATGATGAGGCAGGGTGCTGTATGGAAGGTCCTACAGTACTCGTGCATGGCTCGTCAAGGGTGTGTGTCGGAGAACATTCTCCAGGATGACTCCGCATGCCCAAATGAAAACAGACATTGGTCCGTTTCCACTCTGGTGGTTATCTAATCTAACATTCTGTTTGTGGTGCTGCGCCTGCGTCTACAGAGTATCTTGTTGGCAAGATCACTGGGTGGAAGGGAAACAATGGGCGCTACGCATGGGCAATGCGTTTCTGTGATGGTAGGATCGTCGATATGGAATGTGAGCATGGCTGTTAGCTACTATACACGATACCAATGGCGCACACGGAGAAGAAGCTCTGCATGCTCACAGCCCTTCGATTCTCTTCTCGGTGGATGAAGCACGCCCTACACGCGTTCGGTCGACATGAGGGTGTCTACACTACAACTACATTCCTTTTGCTGGTCGCGTGTGGATGTCGTCGTAAATATCGTGCTCCAGCGTTTCAGAGTCCACGCTGTCCCGGTTCAACGCAAGATTCGCACGGTGGTCTCCTGGAGCTTGATGATTTGAAACATATAAACAAGCGATGATGGGACCAAAATGATGACGTGTATTACGAATAGCATGCATTGCTTGCTAGATCTGAGCTAATATGTGTCTAGTTTTCGAGCGCTTAGCTTCTCCATCCTTCAGGCTTTCGTTCACAACCTTCCGCGTGGTGATCATACCCTGCGGTAGCATGCCCGGTTTCAGACGACTCGCAATGAGGTACGTGCAGAACCCGAACTAGAACCAGCTTCGACAATCGCACGTTCCGTCGCCCACATTCATTTTCCAGCCAAGGCTGAGCCCATCGACCTCGACGTCTTGCTGAGCCCGAATCGCTTCATTGTTGAGTACTGGCGTGCAACCTTCGTTGGCTTTGATGGAGCACCCGCACCACTTTGGAATACCCGGAAGATACGTCGCTCAGTGTTATCATGAACTCGAGGGACCATCGGTACGCTGAGGGAATAGTGAGGCAGCCAGCAGCGAGAAAGTGTTGATAACGGCGCATTGGAAGCGTGCGGTGTGGTCGCAACTGGCGTGGCACGAGCAAAATATGGTGGCACGTGTCGCGAAAGGCCTGTGCGAGTGCGTTAACCGAGTTGAACGAGCAAACGAATACTCTCGCTTGATCGCTTTGTTAAACGGCTCCAACACGTGTTGTCCGTCTTCATGAACCGGGCGGTGCACCTGTCCACCACTGTGCGAGAAGAGACGCTTAAAGCTATTGAACCCGCCACGCTTGGATCGCTTTGGTGAATCGCATGTCGAGACCGGCTGGCGATCGCGCATAGTGCATTTGGTAGTTGTGCTGAAGATGAGCGGGCGCGTAGCAGGTGCGACAAACGACCTTTTCGACTTGAGCTTGGTGTAGATCAGGTGTGGTGAAAACGCAACCAGATGGAACTGACGGCGCATGTCCGAAACTCCAAACCCACTCACTGGAAAACGAGCCGTGTTGAACTTGAACGTCGCGTCGATACGAAGCATGTGGTGTTCCGCGTGCACCGAGTTGCATTGCATGTTCTTGGATGTGAAGGCGAACACGACAGGTAGTTCAATTGAGCCGCGTGTGAGAGCTGGACTACAGCCGTTGTCGGTATCCTACTTGAACCTAAACGCTGTATAATCAAAGCTTCATGATAGGGCCGACTTGCAAGAAGTTCTTCTCGTGCGAGGAACTCGAAGAGTTGCCAGCAATAATTCCGTTGTCGATCATCGTGTTGAGAATGCGCGAAGACGTCAGCTTTTCTGGTACCGCGGTCCGTTTTACGTCACTATCACAAACGCTGATGCACCACACTTCGCTTTTTTGGTTAAAGCACTGTGCCAGCCTATATAGACTACGTATTAGATATAATACAGTGACGATGGCCCTAGCCTTCAGCGCCGGCCCACATGAAGCTAATGGCCTTCGTTGCTCTGCCATACGAACTACTGCGGACGTTGTCCTATCATGTTTTTTGCGCTACTGACGCCCACCACCTCACACCCCACATTTTCTCTTCGCTCAACCCATTTTGTTCTCCCACACCACTCACTGTCAAATTACTCGCCATGAAATGAAAGTCTTCCAAGAAGGCCCAGAAGAGCAGAACCGCCCAAGAAAATGAACGCCGGTCCAAAAACCTCGAAGCAAGTGGTTGCGTTCTACTTGGATACCGTGGACCAAAATGATGTGGCCACGGACCAGTACGTGCAAGGCTGCAGCGTGAAGCGCAAGATGAAAGCCAAGACAGGGTACTCCAACTTTGCTGCCGAGATAGCAAAGAGAGCAGCAGCAAGACCGGAACGCTTATAGGCTTTGTGGACCTTCTCGTCCTGCGAATTGGAAGCCGCGGCAAACTATATCAGCATCGGCCAGTTCTCCACGGACTCACTCGCCTCATACATGAAGCGCCTATCCACGGAGGTGGAGAGCAACATCGCCGGATGCTCCCAGCGAATCGGCGTTGTTTTTGATGGTTGGGCCTTTCGGACGAGCACTGCTGTGTTTGCCTCATTTCGCCCCGACAACAAGGTGCAATACGTGGTCCACCTGGTGGCGTCTTTGGTGGACGACGAGGCCGACGACGACTTTGTGACCAACTATGTCGAGTTTATGGGTGCGATTCTTCCGTTCTATGGCAAAACGCCTGAGAGCATCGCCTATCTCGTTGGTGAAAACGGCAGTGTGAATGGGGCGATCGCCGATCGCCTTGGCGTCCCTCGGCCACCGGTTGAATTTGGCATCAACCTAGTCGTGAGTGACCATGATGATTTGGTTGAAAAGTGCAGACACCCATGTGCAAACTCAAGAGCTTACTGATTGCGAGCCTCTCACTGGAAGCTCACATTGGTAAGCGCGCAGAGTTTAATTACGTGAGTTGACGTGTTGCTTGGGAGGGAGGCCACACTCTCCCATGACAAAACCCAGCTTTTGGAGCCGCATTTGGGCGAGTCAAGCGTACAGCATCAGCTTCATCAACGCCAACGACCAGCAGCACTAGCGGCCTGCGCCATCGCCGACAGCGCATTTCCTGTTGCAGCGACAGCTACAGATAAGCGCAACATCCACAACCCAGAGAATGTATTGCATCAGCAATAGCAGTAGGTGCTGTTTCAATGTGAGTACTGACATTGCCTACACTTGTCTGATTCATATTCCTTTCTGGCACTTCATATCAAATCATGTTGTCAGTTTCCTACAGTGTTCGATGTATCAAGGCGTCTGTTCAGACGACGTCTTTCTCCCGGAACTCCGTCACGTAGTTACCGACCCGACTACGCTCTGTCGTGCTCGGTTGGAGGCGCATACCGGCATGACGTTTGTCTGCCGTATACACCAAGGATGTCTGCGGGTATGGCTTTCGTCTACCGCGCCCGCCGATACGACTGCAGTCTACTGGGCACCTTGGAAGGGCTAGCGGCAACAGACTTTTGGGAGCAGACACAGGAGCGAGTGGCTTGCCAATGATGGCGCCAGCGGACTCATAGGAGCATGAGGGTGATGAGTGATGGGAGGTTGCGTGGCAACTGGGTGCTCGGCGGTCGCACGGTTGGGATGCAAGTGCGTGCTTTCTTTTGGCGCATTGCTGAAATGGGCGTTGATCTGGCCGGCAGATATTTGCCCCCGTGATTGGCTAAATACCGCCAGAAGAGCAGCCCTCATCTGGGACGAACTGATACCCTGGTTGTTATATACGGCTTGGCGGAGCAGAAGAACACCCCACCCGTCCAGTTGCACGGGAGGAATTGATGGCGGACATCATTGCGGACTGCGCGAAACTGCGTGCGTGAGACCATGGCAAATGATCAATGACAAAGAAGAAGAACATCAAATATAGAAGACAGGGACATGACTCACAGAGGAGACAGGATAGATGGTCATGACATTTACAGAGAAGACTGAGTGAGCACAGCAAGGTGCTGTTATTCTCTAAAGATACCTCGTCCTCGTGAGGTAGATCAGGTTTCCGGTGACAACGCCACGTTTGTAGCGGGCAATGGTCGGGGCCGCAATGGCGAAGCAGTTCGTTAATGCGGTTCTACAAACACTGCCGATGTTGGGCATGGAGTAGTCTAAACCGAATGCGCTCACTTGTCGTTCGTACACGTACCGGGTAGCTTTGTGGGCAATGTACAGGATTGCTAGTGATGCCAGAACGTAAACGCGCTTCTCACTCCGAGACATCTTGTTCACATTCATTGAAACGACTCGAGCGCTGCTGCCTTCCCCTCTAGGCATCGTCCACGACACCAGACTTCGTGAATAAGCTCCACAACTTGCTCCATTAGCTATATCTATCTTTTCTATTGGGCCAATATGTATATTGGCCCAATAGAAAAGAAAACCTGATCTACTCAGTTTACAAGAAACTGGATCTCGAGCGCTCTGACAGCCAGCAAGTTGCACTCCCAAAACGACACTCCACAGGCTCGTTAGCTTGATATGCCAGACCATGATAATGTCTCTTGACTCGGTCACGGCCCCCTGAAGCGATGCGCTTTGTCGCTAATGTCACGTCAGTCGTCGGTGTTGGAACGTAACTTGGAGGAACTGGCGTGTTGATTGGTGTTACGTCCATGCCTTCGCTCAGTTTCGTCAGAAGCAGCTCCATGTGACAGCGACGGCGCCGGAAGTAACTCTTCAAGCTGGCGTTGAAGATCTCCCATCGCTGCGTTAGGTGTGTGAAGGCTTGCCAGTGTCCCGAGAGCCACCGTCGATCAAAGTACTTGGTGAACGAAGTCAGTCCCTCTGGCGATCACCACAGTTGAAGAGCACAGTCACGCGTGCTGAAAAGGCCACCAAACCGATACACCACATTCAAGATTTGATTTTCGTCGTCAAATTCCAATTCCCTATGGAACCTGCAAGCACCCATCCACCTGCTCTGCCTGATCACTCATCGAACCATCACTGATGAGCCGGTGAGCCGGTTCATCCACGACTGGACCTGTCACCGGTTGCGCAAGCAGCTCTTCGACGTGCAGCAACAGGGGTTTCACCTCAGCTTGGTACACCGCCGCCTCCACTGGGAACGCAACCACCGCCACCTGATTCGCCCCCACCACCAGCTCGTACGCCTCCACCGCCACCCCGCCTCCTCTACCGGGTCCCCTGCCAGTCGCTCTAGAGCCAGACGACAACGGTCTGAACTGTCCTTTCTGCAACAGTTCGTTCAAGGAGCGAAAGCTCAAGGAATCGCACGTGAAGAACGCGAAGAAATGTCTGCCCGCGAAAGACGAAGCACGGCTTCTCCAGCATGAAGCTCTCAAACGAGCCCGTTCCCTGACTTCCCAGATCAAGTACAACCGTTCTTGACGCAATCGTGGAAACGGAGAGCCAGTCGAACCCGCCAGTGCTCCAGCGATGCCAGCTGTATCAGCATGGCTAGAGCCAGTCCTTCCGCCAGCTGTTCCAGCGTCCTTAGCTCTAGAACCGGCTTAGGCACCAGCGGTGGTGGATTCATGTGCCATATGTTTGGACGAGATGTTGGCAGAAGACGAGAACGTGCGGGCATACCTACACGAAGTCTGTCGTCTGAAAATCTTGAACAATCAGTTCATAGAGAGAATCGTTCAACTAAAGCTTCACTTTGCACAAGAGCAAGCCGCAATCGAAGCTTGGCGAATAGTTCTAATTCCACTCTTGTCTGCGGATCGGGAGGAATTCGCCCGGCGCGACGAAAGATTCTGTGCGATGACGTCCTCGACAACTGCCGAGATTGCTTGCTAGTACGGATGGTCTCATAATGCTGCTGCGCTTGCTTGCTTCGTTTTCTCTTCACTCCCCCTTTGGCGGATGCAATTTCTCAGATTCGTACTACGGGAGATGACATCGTTCCCTTCTCTCGTATTGAAGTGCTTCCCACAATTGTGTTTTTGTAGTGACACATGATGTGTCACTGTGACCGAGTCCCAAAACGTTGTGACCAGGTTGCTGACACAACAAGTGTGATCTCTCTCTCCTCTTCTTCACAGTGGAGTCGGATGCCCCGATTGGCTGAGTCGCGTGAGTGGAGGCCATCTTAATGGGAAATGCCTCTCCCACTCCTTTTGCTACTCCGCTTTGCGCACATCCCAACCGTGTGCGCCTCTAGCCTGGAGGAGGGAGAGTCATAGCCAAGATAAGAAGAATTGGATACAAATGAGCCAAACTAAAACGAGATGTCATCCCCAACAACTCTTAGCGGCTACATTTTCCACAATTCTTTCCAGCGCATTCCCACTGTCCCTCGCAAATGGATACGGACGTAGTGTATCCACACAAATCAATGGTGTATAGGAACATGGTATGCTTCCCCTTCAAGAACTGTTGATTTCCAACAAGTTAGTGGACAAGCGATTTAATCCTTTCGCGAACGCGAGCTTGCATTAGGAGCACACTGAACACTTGAGAAAAAGAAAAGAGACTACAAGTCCCCATTTGTATTCTGGAGTTTCAGCTGTTGTCGTGTTTACTCAAGCACGGCGATTTCTGCTACCAGGCGGCGGCATGACGGGCACTGAATCTGCGGTGCCTCTGGAATCTCCACGGGTCAAATGTCAGGTTCGTCGTACTAATCGGCGAACACCTCGCTCGCAAGACTCGCGTCGATCGGTTTGGGTGGAAGAGGCTCCAAATCTCTCGCTTGGAATCACTGAATGAAAACCCGCAGAACTATGACAACAAGAATGTAACGGGACCGTTCCCGGTTACAGCACCTTCTTGAGGAAGCTTGTCCCTTGAGCTGTCGGCTCCGAGTCGATCTCCTAATCGACGAGCACCACGCGTGGTTAAAGACGAACTGCTGTATTAGAGTTCCTGTCCTATCCC